>VDFB02279793.1:0-45638 GCA_007258455.2 Sequoia sempervirens | reverse complement strand
CATGGGACTTCAATCTTGTTTGGAAGTGGGTATGTAGGTAGTCCTTGGGCAAAGAATGCCCCTATGACCCAAGTCCATAGAGGAAGGGTTTAAGGAATAGCTTCAAGGTTTGGGGTTGTTCTTAAACTTGATCAACCTTCCCTCTTCCATATGCTTTGAATTGAAGCTGAAACTGTATCAAATGATTGTGAACTCACCAATCCAATTAATATGTCCTCACTATATAGGTCTAAGCCAATAAAAAGGCAATCCATCATCATTAAGCTTATCTACTCTAAGGTTTGTGGTGTTTGGGGTTTCCATAATCACTCCAATCTTGGATGAACTTTTAGATTCATTGTCTTAATGGTTTGTCTCATTTGTGAATATATGATAATTAGAGCTTTGTTGTAATGTCCCCTTCTTGCACCTAGTTCAGTATGAGCTTTCCATTAGCCTATTCCCAGGTTGCCGTAGGCTAAGCGGATATGGTTAGGGGATGTTGGTCTTGTAGTGTGCCTTGTGTGGAGGTTTTTTGAGTTTTCCGATAGAGTTGCTATTTTTAGTAACTGACTGTTTTTAGTAAGTTCCAATTGGGATTCGATTGGATCGATTGGGAGAATTGACTCACTATTTTTAGCAAATGAGTATTTGTGTAAGTGCTATTTATAGCACTTGGTCATGGCTTCTATCTCCTTTTAGTTCAATGTGCAGTGCTTTCCAATTATGGCCTTGGTGAATACTAATAGTTGTCGGATTGATATTTGATTTATGTCACTTAAGTTCTCTTTTATAAAATTACTTTATAACTTAAGTGAGGGTGGTGTGTTCATGAAAAATGTTCCCTTATTCCAACACCTAGGAAAGTGGTCACTTCAAGTTGTTTTTAAAAGGGAAGATAGACTTCCTAAGTTGGACGCCAAGATTGAAGGAGAGATAAAGTGGTTTTTAAAATAAAATTTGTGTTGTGAGCTCAAAAAAGGGTGTCAAACCTCTTGGGGATAATTTCATGTTATTTCATAAAGTGAAATGAGAGGGAAAAATATTTAAATTCAAATGCAAGTTGCCCTAACTCTTTCCTCACTTTATAAATATGAGTTTGAGCTCTCTTTTGGATATAGATGTTTTGACAACTTAAGGAGATGCTGTTGGAATGAGCTCAGGGAGTTCTTATTTGTTGGTTGAGGACGAAAACCCTCTTCTTGGTTGTTGGTTTCAGTGGTGAAACATGTAATGTCCCCATTTTCGATGTCCTCTTTTGGATTAGTTTGGTTCTGACACACTTACTATTTTTAGTAAGTGTTATATTTAGTAACTAGTCCGACAGGCAAAGTAGTGTAGGGTTTCCTGTTTGGGAAATGTGTGGAAGTTGTCTGATGAGCTTTAATGCTTTGCGCTAGTCCTTTCTGTGGGGTTTTTCGGTGTTTCAGGTGTGGCTTACTATTTTTAGTAAGGGCCAACTCCATCACTTACTATTTACAGTAAGTCGGGTTGCTTATCAATTTCTTCACCAGTTTGAGTTTTCAGAGTATTTGCTATTTTTAGTGATTACTAAAAATAGTAAGTCTATTTGTGGAAAGCTAGTCCAGGTCAAGCCACTCTCGGTAATGTCATTTCAGTTGGCTTTGGGTTTGCTAAGGTCAAATTATTTTAATATCTGTATTTCCTCTCTCGAAAATGATTTTAATAAAATTGTTTAAAAACTTTATATTGAGGGTCAAAGGGGTCATAAAATAGTACCTTGGTGCCTAATGAGATAACTTAACATTGTTTTAGAAGGCTGAATAAGGCAAAATAGTTTCCTTATGAGTAGACCCCTTGGCCTAGTTGCACAATGTTGTTTTAAAAGAAGAGCCATGTATTTCAAGTGGATGCCTAGAAAAGAGGTTTATTTATCATTTTTAAAGGCTAATGTTATGCCTCATAAGGTGGGACACTTAGTTTGGGCTTAATGTCAATTTTAAATAAAAAATCACAAGTGGAATTTTGGAGGCAAAAAGTTGGGCGCCCCTCTTGGGGTAATTTCATAAAGTGAAATGAGAGGGAAATATATTCAAACTCAAATGCAAGTTGCCTTAATCCTTCCCTCACCTTATAAATATGAGTTTTGGCTCTCATTTGGTCATGTTGAAGTTGGATGCATAATAGGATGTTGTTGGAATTTCTCCAAGAGTCTGTAGTTTGATGTTGAGGATGAAAACCCTCTTCAATCAAGAGCTAGTTTCGGTAGTGAAAGACCTACCCTAACTGGTTGAGGTTGTTGGCCCCACGGTTGTCGTTGCACCAAAAGGTCAACCTGTTAATGCCCGATACAACTGCTAGAGTTAACGGATCCACGAGAGGCAGTTAAGCCATGTCATGAATCCCGAAGGGAGCACTGACCATCTGCCAACAATCTCCCCCTCAATGTTATCCAAGGAGATTCGAACCCAACACCTTTGGCTCTGATACCAATTGTTGGCCCCACGGTTGTTGTTGCACCAAAAGGTCGACTTGTGAATGCTAGATAAAACTGCCAAAGTTAAAGGATCCACGGGAGGCGGTTAAGCCATGTCACGAATCCCGAGAGGAGCACTGACCATCTGCCAATAGAGGTGTGATTCCATTCAGGGATCACTTCAAAGCTTCATTGTTCGCAATTTCAGGCAAAAATCTTGAAGATATTTGAGTATTTTTGAGGAGTTGTCAGTGGTTTTTGGTGTGTGAAGGCTTGGCATCATTTTGGCTTATTGGGTGTGATATTTTGAGATGACTTTCACAGTTGTCTGGGCATTTTTGTAACAGGGTCTGAACCTGGTTTTCTGGTCATAACTCCATAACGGCTAGGGTTTTCATTCTGGGTGTTGGCTCAAAAGAAGCCTCTCATCAAGGCGCCCCAGAAGATATATTCATTTGAATTTATTGATGCAAATCTGATTTATTTGGACAAGTCGCCCCAGCTGGGTATGGCGCCCAGTTTTGGATTTTCCTGATTATTTCAATCTGCATTTGTGATGATCAGAATCTGCACTTATCGGGGTTTTGAAGGGGTTTGAAACGTGGCGAGTTTCAGGAGTTTGAAGGGCATATTCGTTGGAGTTATTATATGCATTTCTGGAGATGTTATCTGCTGTTTGAAGGCTTAATAACAGGTCTGAAACCTTTATTTCTGAGTCTGTTAAAAGCTTGTTAAAGTCTGATTTTGTATGCCTGAACTGAAGTTTCTGATATACGGATCAATGAAAAAATATTGCTGAAGTTGTATCATTACAAAAATCAGTCCATATAGTTCTTCTATGCTTTAAGTTATTTATTTTGAATGCAAACCATGAATGGCAATTGAGACATCAAGCAGACATCTTCAAACAAAACACAAATAGCAAAACAGAAAACAATTAAAAAACAGGGGCAGACATTACAAAACATCCACCCTAGCTGGTTGGTGTTCTTAGGTTAATATTGACATCGATTTTGGCTTGGTTTGGTGATTTGGGTTTGAAGAAGATCAAGATTTTAAGGTATTTTGAAGAGTAAGTTTGGTGTGTTGATATTAGGCGTTTGGTGAATATTTTTTGGTGTTTAAAATTGATAAGTTTGAAGATTTTCGAAGACTTGCTGTACTATTCCAGCCTCAAGCTATACCTTCCTTTTTACTCACAAAGGCCAAACGATGGACAAGTTGGTTATGGGTATTTCACCAAAGGATTTGCTGACCTGGGCGACCATATTGCAGAGGTTTTCGAAGGATGAAATATTTTTTTGAATTTTTAACTGCAAATCACCCCACCTAGCTGGGTCGTACAGCTACAGGAAGAGTTGTTAGAGTGAGGGTCTAGTTTGCTGGGTGTGTTTGAGGCTGCAAAACACCTTGAGGGAGGCGCCTAAGCAGTGGGAAGGATCTTTTGAAGTTTGAAGTCAGTTTTAGGTGCTCAGCAATTTGTAATAAAATAATTATCAATCACCCCTGTTTGCCCAGCTACCTTGTGGAATAGTTGCAGCAGGTTTGAGACTAAAATAGACCATTGGTAGTGACTGAAACTGATGGTTAGGATCACAATTATCAGGTCTGAGCAGATTCTAGTGGCATAACAGCGATTGAAGGAACCTCTATGGCTTAATACTACAGCTAGGTATCATTTGGAAAAGAGTTGACTGGGTAAAACTGCCCCTTTGATGACTGATAATACTCAGAAAAGACCATAACAGTGATACTGTAATCTTCCTCCAGCGCCAATTTCTTGACGTATTTCATTTCCATAGTTTGTTGATTCCCATTGGACGTACTTTTGAATGATATTATGGAATTTGGACTTCATATTTGTTACAACCCATCCCTGAATTACTATTTGCAATTCACTTTAACTTGAATGCAATGTGAATTTATGAGATTATGATGATGGACAAGTTGAATGATTAGATGAAATATATATGAAAATGCAATGGTTAATGCAATGGAATTTATATAATGATATATTAGAAATGTGATGAATGCAATATGATGAAAATGGCTAACTACGTGTTTATGGTTGCCAAGTGGATGATAGGGTTGGATGTCGTGCCTCCAATTGATGCTGCTGCTGCTAGTAGTCCGGAGTGACCAAGGTGCCTGACTGCAATGTTGCCTGCATTTTCCAATGCTTGCAAGTTGAATATTGGTTTGATGTGATGCAAGTCAGTCTCAGCTGTTTTGATGAAGTCGTGATATAATGCTGACTTGGTCTTAAGCTCGAGGGAGTGTACTCCATATTGAAAACCTTGAAGAATGACTGTAAACTCGCCTATATTTAGACAAGTTTTGCACAACTTTCTAAATTTAGCTTGCTGGTTTTTTCTTTTTCAAACGGACAAATTTTTCAAAAAAATTCTGAGATATGGCTTTTGTTTGGAATTTTGTTACAAGAAGACCCAAATCACCTGTTTTTGAAAATTTTGAGTGTAGACTGAAAAAGCAACAAACCCTAATTTCTTCGTATTTTCTTGAAAAAAGCTGGCATCTGGGTTTTGTTCAAAAGTATGTTTTAGAAGGACCTAGATGATCAAATCTTGAAAATTTTGATGATTCCTTGGACATGCATGAAAAAAGCAGCTGCTGCAACTTGAAAATTTTCTTCAAAAATTGTTTAGAAACATGAACTGAGATGACTCAAATCGCTGAAAATTGAAAACCTTGACCTCCTTCAAAGAATTGATGTTCTAGAGTAAAAATAAAAATAAAAATAAAAAAGCGAGCTTTTTTGTTTGCTGGTCTGAAATTTATGAAGAATTTTGAAAAAATCAGCAAGCCATGGCTTTTGAATCCTGAAAAGAAAAATTCTTTATGTTTTCTCTTATCTCCCTTGGACGCCACCTGCAAAAATTATGAAAAAATGAATGGCAAAGGCATCTTAATAAAGTGTTTAGGCTTGACAAAATCTGCTTTCTTTTGCTTTAAACCCTTCAAACCCTAGCCTGAGCTTGTGCATTGAACTTAGACGTTTTTCTTCTTCATGAAATTTTGAAAAATTTGGCTAAGGCATGGCTTCTTGGGCGCCCTTCTTGGCTAGAAGCACCTATCTTCCTTAGACTTAGTAATTTTCTTGACAATTTCAACTTTTCCTTGACTTTGAAACCCCTGTTTGAATTTGATTTCCGGCTTCCAGATTTGATCCTACGAACGAGCTGAATGATTCATCACGGAGCTCGATTGAATCTGGCAAGATTGTTCTGGAGGCAATTTTGGCTAGAAACTTCATTTTGACCTTCAAAATCATGGGCACCCATCTCCTTCTAGGGTGCCCAACTTTCCCAGTGTTAGCCATTTTTATGTTCTCTAAGTTCTTGCTTGTTTCCCTTGATCTTTGATGAATTCTCGATTTTGGGAGCTAGATTGATCCGATCAGCTGACTGTCAGATTCACTGGATAGCTTGACTGATTTTGAGGGGGGTCTTCTGGATGCTACATCTTCGGAAAGTTGAATCTTGGGGTTCAAAAGCTTGGGCGCCTAACTCCTCCAGAGTTCGAATATTTTCTGTGTTTTCTATCTTGCTTTTGACTTTTGATGTTTTGCTCATGTTTTTCCCTCTGTTCCGCCTTCAATATCTGATGACTGCCAACTCTGACGATCGTGCTGATGATTGTGTTGGAAAGCTGCTTCAAATCTGAAGAAGTCATGCTGGAGTGTTGACTACAAATTCATCCATTTAGGCCCTCAAAAGCTTGGGCATCTATCTCCTTCTGGGGCGCACAACTCCTCCTGACTTGGCCATTTTTCCCTGATTTTCATTCTTCAGAGTTAAACCTTCATTTACCTTCAACTTGATCTGGATTTGTTGGTGATTGACAAGTCTGATGATCTGATGAAGACATTCACTGCAAAGCTGACAGAATCCTGAAGAGATTGAGCACATCTGCAAACCCTAATTGCTGGATTAGGTGCTCCAAAAGGCTGGTGCCCCTAGCCACTAGGGCGCCCAAAGTTCCCAGACTTAGACATTTTTCTAATAGTTTCCTAGTTTGCATTCCACCTCTTGGTTGGAACTTCTCTGTTTGACTTTGAATTCCGGATGATTGGTTGATCTGATGACTATGTTGCCGGACTCACTGCGGAGCTGGGAAGAATCTGAGCAACATTGCCTTGGAACAAAAACCCTAATTTCACCATTTGATGCCTTGAAAAATTGGGCGCCTATCTCCTTCTGAGGCGCCCATATCTTCCAGACTTAGTTTTTATTCTGCAGATTTCAACTCCTTCCTTCGTTTGACGTGCTTGCCTTTTCCTTGCTCGCTGGCGATGAAAAATTTTCTAAGGCATGAAGGTTTGGGCGCCTAGACTAAGCTGGGGCGCCTGGAGTATCCAGTGTTAGCCAAAATTTTGCATTTTTCAACTTTGACAGCTCCCTTCTCCATTCTTCGATCTGCGTGCACGTTCAGTGTTTGAATGTTTGAATCTAACACCTAGTAGCTGACTGGCCTCCATTAATGGCTTCAGAGTTCCCGAAATGCTTTTGGCAAAAAAGTAGAATAATTACTAAGGCAAAACTGATCGTTTTATGATTCTAACTGCACCGGCTTGATGAGGAAGTATTTTTGACCAATCAAAATCAGTTTGAACCCTAGAAGCCAAACTTTCTATTTTTAAAAAATTTTGCCAGCATCCGTTTCAAAAGAAACCCAAGAAAACCCAGAAAAAGTTTCTATTTTTAGAAAGTTTACAAAATAACCAATTTTCTAAAAATAGAACCCAGCTGAGATTTGGGTTTTGTAGATTTGGTCGCTCTGAGCAGACCCAAATTGTCAGATTTTGAAAATTTCGAGTTTTTGACCCTCATGCAAGACATGCAAACCCCAATTTTGACCTTTTTTGACAAGACTTTTACTCGTTTCTTCAAAATGCCTAAGTCTAGCAAAAAATTTAATTTGGGGTACAACATATCTGAGTATCAAACATAGTATATGTGCGTAAGAACAGAGAAGTCCGAATCTGCGTTGATTTCAGGAACTTAAATCAGTCATCCCTAAAAGATAGTTATCCTTTGTCAATCATGGAGCATACATTGCAAACGGTCACTCGTTCGGAGATGCTATCATTACTAGACGGTTTTTTCAGATACAATCAGATTGCAATAGTTGAAGAGGATCAAATCAAGATGGCATTCACCATCTCGTGGCGTACATTTTCCTATGAAAGGATGCCCTTCGGCCTTATCAATGCCGGTGCCACATTTCAAAGAGCCATGGATTTGGCATTTGGGGATTTGAAAAATAAGTTAATTGTTGTCTACCTTGACGACCTCACTGCTTTCTCAAAGAAGCGAGAAGACCACTTTTCACACTTAGTGAAAGTGTTCGAGAGATGCAGGAACCACAAGATTTCATTAAATCCCAAGAAGTCCATCTTTGTGATGATGGATGGCAAATTGCTTGGCAACATCGTCTCCAAGAAAGGAACTCAAATTGACCCTAGTAAGGTTGATTCTATCAAAAACCTATCTCTTCCAACAAGCAAAACTGGGGTACACTCCTTCAGAAAAGTGAATTTCATACGAAGATTTGTCCCAAACTTCTCAGTCCTAACCAAAGACATATCAGCTATGATGAAGAAAACGTCTGCCTTCAAATGGACTGAAGAAGGAAAGAAGGCATTCGTCCAAATTAAAGAAGCCATCAGTCAAGCACCAGTGCTGGTCCAACCCGACTTTGATAAGGAATTCATCCTTTATTGTTATGCGTCAAAACACACTCTGTCTGCCATACTGACAAAAAAACTGAATGAGGAAACCGAGTCTCCAATTGCATTCATGAGCAGGAGTTTCAAAGACAGTGAGTCTTAGTATTCTCAAATTGAAAAGAATGCATATGCAGTTGTTAGGGCTGTTAAAAATTTCAGATTCTACATCTTAAACTCCCATACAACAATGTATGCCATAGATCCAACAGTCAAAAGTGTCTTAACTCAACAGGAGATGGGCACAAAGAGGTAACTGGATCACAAAGGTTTAGGAATACGACTTGGAGATCAAGCCGACCAAACTCATTCGCGGGAGAGGTCTATGTCAGCTAATAGCAAAAGATGGTGATCTAAAGCACCAAGTTGCCGATGGTGAACTTGAAATTGAGATTAAAGAGGACCTTCCCATGGTCCTACTTGTTGATTTTGCAAATGAATGGTACACTGAAATATGGTACTATTTAACTTATCGAGAATGTCCAGCCCACATGGATAAACAACAAAAGAGAACATTGAAATTGAAAGCGCAAAATTATGTGCTTATGAATAATGTTCTATACAAGTGTGGGCTTGATGGAACATTTTTGTTATGCATCAACGAGGACCAACAATGCCGTTTGTTGGAGTCATTTCACAGTGAAGCATGCGGTGACCACTTCTCATCAAGGGTTACGGCATTCAAAATCCTGTGAGCACAGTTCTTCTGGCCGACTATGTTTCACGACGCATATGATGGGGTGCATAGATGTCAGATGTGTCAACAATTTGTTGGCAAACTTAAATTGGAAGCCATACCTCTCAAGCCAATTATCATTGATGCTCCATTTCAGCAATGGGGTTTAGACTTTGTAGGTCCAATCAATCCACGTTACAGCAAGAGGCATGTTTATGTCCTTACAGCAACAGACTATTTCACAAAGTGGATTGAGGCCATTCCTACCAAGCACGCTACCTCAGAAGTTCTGTGCAACTTTCTGAAGGAAAATATCGTTTCACGCTTCGAGGTACCACGTAAGATTGTGACTGACAACACAACAAGTTTCTCGTATGATGAGCTAGTAGAATTTTGTTTTGATCACGGCATCACCTTGTCTCATTTATCAGATTATTACCCTCAGGGTAATGGACAAGCCAAATCATCAAACAAAAACATTGTTACAATTATACGCAAGCTTGTTGATTCCAATAAACGAGCTTGGCACAAGAAATTGTATGACGCTCTCTGGGCTGACAGAATCACTCCCAAGAGAGCCATTAGCACTTCAACTTTCATTATCATGTATGGTACAAAGGCTATGGAGTTGTCCGCTCTGCAACTGGCATCTACAGTGGAAGATGGGGAATTCAAAGATCCAATTGAGAAGCGTGTCTTGTACATAATGAAGCTAGAAGAAGAAAGGGTGGAAGTGGTTGATAGAATCACTCAACATCAAGAGCGAGTGAAGACGATTTTCAATAAGAAGGCTCGTTAGTGAGACTTTCAGATCGGAGATGAAGTCCTGTTATGGGACAAGAGACATGAGCCTAGGGGAATGAATGGAAAATTGTATTCCTTGTGGCTAGGGCCGTTCAAGATCCAGGAGTTCGCAAGGGAGAATTCTTACATTCTCTCGCACTTGGATGGAAGGCTCTTCCTGCTGCCATACATCGGGCAATATCTAAAACATTTCATCCCTTCGGGGGTGGAGTAAATCTCTATAAATAATTTTCTTCTTTTTTTTCGTGATGTGTTTCCCTTTTCCGTAATGTGAAAGTTATGTCGCAATGTATTTCCCCGTTTCGTAAAGTTTTTGTTGTGTTTTTAGGTGATTAGGTAGTCTCGTTTTAGGTGATATTTTTAGGGAAAATTCCAACCAATAGATGATTATGAAATGATCCTAACTCCAATGCCAAACTGATAAGACACTTGTCTATGCTAAATATCCAGAGATTCTCGGTACTCCTATGCCAAAAGTATCCGACATGGTCCCCAGACAGAGCCAAATGTTATACCCAAAATAAAAAATTTGCTTCATTAAGGTATTTTGGTAAAAATTGTCAAAATCTTGTAAAATTGTTGTCAAAAGTCAAAAAAGGTCAAAATGTCTAAAAATAGAAATTTTCTATTTTTAGAAAATTTTGAACAAACAGATCATAGGGTTTTTTTGGGTTTATTGTCAAGAGGATGCTCGCAAAATTTTGAAATTAGGGTTTTAGGCCCCTATTTTTAGAAAAACCCTAAAAATAGAATCTTTGCAGAAATGGCTAAAATTGACTTTGATTGGTTGATTCTTCATCACGATCACATTGATCTAGTCAGAATCATCAAAAAGTCAATTTTGCTCTGGTGGGTCTATTTCGCTTTTTCAAAAGAAAAGTTAGGACCTCCAAGGTCATCAATGGAGGATGGCCAAATACCATGTGTCAGAATCTAAGCTTCAAACACTGCACAGAACAATCTATGGTGAAAGATGCTCGAAAAATGGTGAATAGCGGAGGGGGATTTGAAAAGTTGAAAATTGCAAAAATTATTCTAACACAGGAGATGGACACCTTACCTCAAGGAAGGCGTCTAGGCTTCAATGCCTTAGAATATTTTCAATTTTTGTTTGTCATGCACGCGCAACAATGAACGCAGTCACGTCAACAGCAACGGTGATTGACGCAATCGACAAACACGTGAACGTGAAGCTCAAGAATGGCTAATACGTGAACGCGAAGCTTGAAAATGGCTAACACTGGAGCACAAAAGCGCCCCTACTAGCCAAGGGCGCCCAAGGTTTCAGGCAGTCAGAAGGGCTTTACAGGTTTGCAACTGCAAACTGTTTCTTTCCAGATTTGAGCAAGTTTTCCAACGAATTCATCAGCCAGTCTAGAGAAGTCATCAAACACCACGAAATGCAGATTGAGTGAAGACACACCATGAGAAACATAAGGGTCACAAGGAAAAGTGGAAGAAAAGCACCCTTGCAAGCCAGGGGCACCCATGAATTCAAGGGTTCAAATGCAGCTATTAGGATTTGTCATTTTGGGGGTCCTCTTCAAAATTCTGTTGGCTTTCCAACGAGTCCAACATCCAATTCACAAGACCTGTCAAACGCCTGGAAACAAAGATCAAGCGGGAAATGCCAAAAGTCAAAGAAAGTCAAGAAACTCAAAATTGACTAAGTCTAGACCAAAAAAGCGCCCTTGCAAGCCACGGGCGCCCAAAATTTTGAAGCATCAAATTTAGTTTTCAAGTTTCATGACGTCCAACAAGTCCTCAGATTTTGTTAGGCTTCACGATGAGTCCGTTAGCAGCTTCACCGAAGCTCTCAAATGTTTAGAAACGAAGATCAAATTGAGGTGTTTTCGTCAAGAAGACAGTGAAAATTATACCTTCTACACACATGGGCACCCTAGTCAGCCAGGGGCGCCTAGGAATTTGAGCCCTCTAAAACACTTTTTAGAGTTTGCAAAACTAGTCATCCTTTCCGAAATTCTTCAAGCTTTCCATTGAATATCTCAACCTGATCACGGGATTCATCAATCGCTAGCAATTGCAAATCGAAGCATAGGAGGAAAACTGGAGAAGTTGAAAATCACTAAAAATTGGTAAAGTCAAGAGCACAAAAGCGCCCCTACTAGCTACGAGCGCCCAACATTTTAAGTCATCAAAACCACTTTTTAGGGTTTGCAGCTTCCAAGACAATCTTTTCAGATTTGATCACACTCCGCAGTGAATCCGTCAGCCAGTCCATACGACCTATCAGACATCTGGAATTGAAGATCAAACGGAGGCATTTCATCAAGGAAAAGTTGAAAATTTTGAAAAATGTTCTAACACTGCAAAGTTGGACGCCTTAGCTCAAGGTGGCGCCCAAGTCAACTTGAGTTAGAAATTTTGAACACTTTCTCATGCCTTGGCCACCCAAATTTTTAGGGATTCTTTGAGTTAACAGATATTTTCACAGGAAGACTCCTAAAATTAGGGTTTTCGTGAGTTAACTGCTTCTTTGACCTCCAAACTTTACTTTAGAAGCATTTGGGTGTCTATTCTTCATTATTTTGTAGGTTAGCTTCAACAAGCAAACACAAAATTTTCTTCTCAACAGCATTTGGAGGATCAAACAAAGGGTGTTTTTAGAGTTCTTCATAGATTCGAGTTCAGGTTGCATAGAAGATCACTTTTCCATAAACCATTTTTCCAAGGCATCATTTTTCAGAAACAAAAGGTCATCGTTTTCAGCTTTCATCGATTTGGGTCTTCTTTTTCATTCTTCTTCAAAGATTGAAAATTTTTCCGTTGCTTCTTCGGCTTCCACTTTTCTAGGGTTTCTTGCATGTTCAAGAAAAATTAGTTTTTTGAGAAATCTGACAATCTGGGTTTATTCAACACGAAATTGGCCACAACACCCAGACCTCAAATTTCTTTCAAAAAATTTGCCTCTGCTACCTCTATTGCTTCTACTATTCAAAAACTCTATCTTTTTTAAGAAAAACTCATTTTTTTGAAAAACAGATGATTTGGGCCTCTTCAGCACACGAGCACCTACAAAACCCATATCTCTGATTTCTCCCAAAAAAAATTGCTTCACAACTTCTATTTTTGAAGAGTTCTCGCATGTTGGTAAAAAAATCAATTTTTCAAAAAACAGACGATCTGTGTCTATTCCAAACAACATCCTCTACAAAACCCATATCTCATATTTTTCTCCAAAAATCTGCCCTTTTTCTGAAGATTCAATGAAGCTATTTTTAGCTTTTGTGCAGAACTTGTCCAAACATATCCGTGTTCACAGTCAAACTTCACGGTTTCATCATGCAATACTCTTCCATTGAGAAAAAAATCAAGAAAAGCGTCAGAAGCATAAAGCTACAGAAGAAATAGAGGTCATCACTCCAGTTACAAAGCTGCCAAAGTTACCAATCAGTGAACTGCCAGTTGAAGCGTGCAGATATTTCCAGGAATAGAACTCAAGTGATGGAAGCAGTTAACTCAAGGCCTTTTCCAAATTAATTGGCTGTCTTCTTTTCATGCATATCTATCTTTGGAGACATCTATTGTACAGTTGGAGTTTTCTTTAGTTTTAGATCAATTAACTAATGTAGTCATTCCAGTTAACTGTTAGTTATCTTTGTTTAGACATAGGAATAAATCTTGCATGTTCATAAGACTAATTGTTAACACAAGGAGATTTTAGGGTTCCCTACTGTGTTTGTGTATAAATAAGAGCATCCTTGCTCATTATTTTCTCAACCGTTATTGTGATAACAAATTGCTGAGCATTAGTGCCTGCAAGTTTGCTATTCAGTATATGTTCAACCATTGTTGCTATAACAAACTTGCTGAGCCTTAGTGCCTCCAAGTTTGCTATTCAGTATCTGTTCACTTTGTTCAATGTGATTTGGTTTGATTGTAAATTGTATGCTTGTCTTCTTGCTACAATCTGCTGTCCCAAACGTGTAATTGTTGTTGGAAAGCTTTGAGGAAATAAATCTTATGCCCACCTTGCTTTGATCCAAAGTCTCAAAAATTTTCGGTGTTATTTGTTTTATGTTTTGCTTTCATGAACTTTATTTCAGCTTATATCTGAAAGTACAATGAGTCTTCGGATGTGTTTTTGAAACAAGTTTGTTTAAGCTTTGTGTTTATCAACCATTCTCTGTTTACTTCTAAATTCTCTTGCTCTAAATTTACTTGAGAAGTTAGAAGCGTCATTAGTTTAGGCCTAGTTGTAGTTGAAGTTACGAAACCAGAGAAAACCTCAGCTACGACGCAAAGAGTTTTATAACCTTGTGCTCTTAGCTGAGATAAAAAGATAGGCAATTAGTTTAGTTATTTCTTTTTACGCATAATCAGCAAAAGAGGGAGCTTACCATCCTAATTTGAAGAGCAGCCTAACTGTGCATAGCTGTTCGTTTCCAATCCGCACTCCAAAGGTGCGAATTCAAACGCCAACAAACTCCTCAGGTATTTGCTGATAGTGATCAAGAATTTTGGCGGCCTCACATTCATAGTTCCTTTTATCCTTTTCCCTTGTCATTGCTATCAGGTCCTTCTGATATTCTCAAAATACTTGCAGTAGTTCAATCATGAATTTTGGAAATGTCTTCATCTTCCTTTAGCCCCTAAACACTAACCTACAATCTACTAAAATCAATATACTACTGCTGAAACTAATCTATAGCCACTAACATTATCATGCAAACAATTGATCACTAACTCACAACTATTGAAATCGTCATATAACCAACTGAACAATAATATACAATCTGTTGAATGTTGACATGCAAGCAATATTGATTTCCCAAAAAACTGGTAGGAATTGGCTCTGTTACTACTATAGTGAACACAACTAAATTTTTCTTGTCTTGAAACAACTGTTTGGTAAAATGCCCATTTGTTGGTGCTAAGGTATTCACTTAAATCTGGTTTATGCTCATCTTGCAGAGTGTTTCATCATTCATCTGACATAATATTTGCATGATAGAATCATCAAATAAACAACTTTTCTAAAAAAACTCATAGTGATGATCTCAAAATAAATATTCAAATTTTATTATAAAATTCACTAGTAGTTGTTACAATGATAAAGAGATAGTGGCTTTCTCACCTTCAGCTACTTAGCATACGAAAGCTCACATGTCCCTATGAGTTGGTGGCTGGCTTCTACATATAGCTTTTGGAAGATTCACTGCACTCTTCCTAGGAATTATTACGTTGCCTTTGAATCCTTTGCTAAGGGGTTCATTGCCAATATTTCAATGCTACGACACCTTCCAACCCGCATGACACCTCTAAACTAGCATTTACTTTTTATTTCATGTAGACTCCCTTATTGTGGTGGCTGTATAAAGTATTAACTCCCACAATTTCTCAAACACAAAGCAATGATGCTTTTTTTAACCTTTCTCTTCAACTAGCCCCCACGACCTTCTTTGAGGGTTGGAATCTGGTATTTATTGTCCATGCACCCTTTAATAAAGAGGCATTCTACATTTTTAGACTGGCGTCCAACAACCCATGACCCTCCAAAAGAGCATGCAACTGTCTCTAGGGAAAATTAACCGTCTAAACCACAATTGTAACCCACTATTAACTCTCCCACAAACAAGATAAAGAGACATCTGCAGGATTAGCAAAAGATTATAGTCGTCTAGCAATCATACAAACAAACCCATGACTATGTTGTTTTAACCATAGTTTGCAAACTCGGACTCGGCAGCCCAAAAATATGACTCGGACTCGGGAAAAGACTCGGCTAGGACTCGGCAAAAAAAAAAACCGTAGTTTTACAAAAAAAAAGAACAAATTAATGCATTTAGAGAACAAATTAATGCATTTAGAGAACATAAGAGCCTAATTTGATTATCAAACACTCATAATTCAAAGATTACACATGTCATATGATCATCAAACACTCAATAATTGAAATTTCATCATTCATAGTCATCAAATACTCATAGTTTCAATGTATAACAGCATCATAAGTTTATAAATGTTTACATATAATCATGTCAAAAAGAGGAAAACATTAACAACCACATGTAATCTACATCTTCCTCTTTCCCCTCCCAATGGTACTCAATTTTGGAGGCCTAGAACTAGAAGGTGCCTGTGCTATAGTATCCAAACGAGGACTAGGAGATTGAGCAGGGGAAACATGATATTCAAATGTGTCTTCGTCGTCCTCCATGGCATCCAATCTTGCTGCTTCTTCTTCTGCTGCTGCTCTCTCTAATTCAGCAAGATCCTCATCAGTAAGGAAGACATCAGCCTCATCATTTTGTTCATCAATAGTCCATTCACCATATGGATCAATGTCATCCAAGTCGATGGACTCGTGTGAAACACCCTCCACCTTTCTAGTTCGAAGGCGAAGGTTGTACCGAACAAAAACTAAATCATTTAGGCGCTGCTGAGTCAACCTATTCCTCTTCTTTGTGTGAATGTTCTCAAATAAACTCCAATTGCGTTCACACCCAGAAGCACTGCATGGCTGTGACAAGACACATATGGCTAGCTTTTGAAGATTTGGTGTGCTAGCACCATAGTTCTCCCACCATAGATCTACAAAAACATGTTTAAAAAATATAAGTATTAAGAAATAAGAATAAAGTAAACAATCTATATGTAAGAATCAAGTTTCTAATTTCATTTTTTACCTGGTTGTTGTTTTCCTCTCCTTTCAATTGCTTGTTGGGAGGAAAAGAGTCTCCCCTCTGCACCCTTGTAGACCTTGAATAGATAAAAGAAAAAGTAAATCAAATATAGAAAATTCATAGATAGTCAAGGCTCAACATTGCAAATTCATAAATAAGATGTAACAAATCTCACCTCCAACTCATCAAGCACTTTATCTCTCAGCTCACGATCAGGCACCATCCTATCAATGCATATGACAAGACCTTCCATGACCTCCTCATCCGCCTTAAATGTGTCCGAGAAGTAGAACTTTGGATTCAAGAAGTAGGCAAAGGCATGAATCGGCTGGTGGAGTTGGTGTGTCCATCTCCGATCAATGATGCGCCATATGATTTCATATTTCCTTTTGTTGCCGCCATAGTAACGTGATATGGCCTCTTTGGCCCTATCCATGGCCTCATAGATGAAACCCATTGGCATGCCATCTCCATCCACCATACGAAGAACCCTCACCAAAGGTTCTGTCACCTAAAAAAATGAAAACAAATGTTAAATCATAACAAAATTAACCCCTCAAAAAATAAAAACAGCAAATAGATTATCATGTATAATTTTTTTTTGTGTGATTGCTACTTACCCCCATCAACTCCTCTCCATTTTTGATGAATGTCTCATCAAAAACTATGGCAACAATCCTCTCCCCTTCAGGTCTATTGGAAAATGAGGACTCCTTCCAAGCATCGGACACGAACATTTGCTTGAGATGACCAATGGCACCAAGAATGCTTTGCAATGTGAGGAAGTGGCTAGCAAATCGTGTCACTCCAGGTCGCACAAGGTCCTTGCCATTTGTAAATTTCCTCATCAAAGAAAGCACCCAAGTATGGTTGTAGATAAATTTTGTAACACTTTTTGCATCTTCAACCACTCTTTTGACCCATGAAATCTTCCCAATGTCCTCTAGCAATAGGTCTAAGCAATGTGCAGCACATGGAGACCATGCAATTGTGGGATACCTCTCCATAAGTAGTCTACCTGCAGCTACATATGCAGCTGCGTTGTCCGTGATGATTTGGACAACATTATCAACTCCAACCTCCTGGACCACCCCATCTAATAGATTGCATAAAGTCTCAGCATTTTTAACTTCATGGGAGGCATCTATTGATTTTAGAAACACCAATCCACCATTAGAGGCCACTAAAAAGTTAAGGAGAGTTCTATTTCGTCCATCTGTCCACCCATCAGATAAAATGCTGCAACCTTTTCTTTGCCAAAATTTCTTTTGCTCATCAACCACAAGCCGTGTATTCTTTGCGGCTTCCTCTAGCAATGGCCCACTCAAATCCATAGTTACAAGACTCGGACTCGGCAAGCCAATTTTTGACTCGGACTCGGAGCCCAGACTAGGTGCAGACTCGGCAAAGACTCGACAAATAGAAAAACCCAAGAAATTCAGAGATTTTTAAGGATTTAAAACTTGTTTCATGTACCCTTTAATAAATAAACCTTAAAGACACTATAACATCATCAAATAGAAATTACTATGATCCCATACACAAACATACATCTATCACATAAGTATAAACACAAATTTTAGCTGAAGGAAATAACACATTCAGATATATAAATATTGTCAAATGTATACAAAACACATGGACTATTAAATCCATGGCATAGAAACAAATATCAAAACTAAAAATATAAGTCTATGGCTCAGAAGAGCTTGCATTACTCATCCCAACATCACGACAAGTCATGCGCTAGTGTCTAAGATAGGTCATAGATGATGATGTTGCCATGATATTTGCTTGCGTCTCAATGATTGGTGTGTATATTCAAGTGAGGAATTTATTATTAAAATTTTATTGTAGCCTTCAAGACTGCATGTGTTTGTTGTCTAATGTATGGAACAAGATAATCCTTGATTATGGCTTTGACTGTGAAAGATGCAAAGATTTGCAACAAGGGATATGTATTTTGTAGGTTTAATTATCATGATTCATCATTGGACTGTAACATGCTTAGACCTATAGTTTGATGAGGGTTTGGGGGAAACACCCCAACAAGGGTCGAGGGGCAGTGCCCCTCGTGAGGGTCTGGGGGCAGCACCCCCAGCGGGGTCAAGGGGCAGCGCCCCTTGCAGGGGTCTAGGGGCAGCGCCCCCAGCGGGGTCAAGCAGCACCCCTTGCGGGGGTCTGGGGGCAGTGCCCCCAGCGGGGGCAGCACCCCTCACGGGGTCCCAGGGTAGTGCCCTGGGTGCGCTCCCTATCACGATATAGGGAAGGGTCGAGGGGCGGAGCCCCTGCCACCAAGCCCAAATGAAGACCTTCGAAACCACACAAACCTTCATGGCGCACACCATTTAATTAAAAAAATTGTAAATGAAAGATTGCAATTTTTTTAAAAAAAATTAATTAAAATGGCCAAGTTTGAGGCACAAAACTCGGCGAGTCTGCCGAGTCTGCCGAGTCCGGCGAGTCTCGGCAAGTACTCAGCAGCCAAGTCTTTGGGACTCGTTTAGGGTCACTCGCCTCAGGACTCGCGAGTACTCGTCGAGTTTGGGCGAGTCTTGTAACTATGCTCAAATCTCTAGATGATGGGGTCTTAAACCCCTTTCCTACAACTGTAAGGGCATTCACCAAACCTTCCCAATATGGGTTGTTTGCAACATTGAAAGGTAGATTATTGTAGTACCAAAAGTTTGCAGCAGCCATCCTAGCTTCTTGATGCTTTTCCTTATTCCAACCGGTACCTTCAAGTGAAGGTTGTGCTCCTGGAACATTACGTGGAATAAAATAATTTGGTCCTGATGAAGGACCCTGACTAGCACTAGCAGTAGAAAAGGAACCATCAGGACTCTCACCAAAAGATGAATGTGGAGCATGGAAGCTTGGACTTGCAGCAGTAGCACCATGGGGCATAGAGGGTGTAGATTGGGATTGGGATCCACTCATTGTTGTTGCTAGGGCATCCTTTGTTTTTTGTCTTTCCTCTTTTTTAAGCTCATATTCAGCAAGAAGGGCCTTCATCTCTCTAATAATCTCAGGAGTAGTATTCTTGCATCCCTCCACATTTTGCCTAGGTATTCTAGCAAGGTGGTATTTTAATTTGTTTATTCCTCCTGTCATCCATTTTTGGCATTCATTACATGTCAATTCACCTTTTTTATTTCCTGGAATTCTATACTTCCATGCAGGGCCTTTTTTTAGTCCCTTTGGATTTGAAGACGACATTGCTATTTCAAGTTCAACATGGAAAAAAAAAATCAGCTAGGGTTTGCTAAAAAATCAGCAATAAACGTGATTCAAAGTTTCAAACATTTGCAAAAGAAAAAGAATGCAAAACCAAGCTAGAAACAATAAGAATTAGGCTATTAAGGAAAATAGAAAAAAAATTGGCAGCATTTCCCCTTATTTTTCTTGATTTTTTTGATTTTGAATGCAAGAAATTGAAGAAAACAAACAAAAAGAATTGTTAGATCACTTACCTGGCTCTATTTTGTTCTTTTTAGTTCGTTCTCCTTGCTTCAATCAACCCCAAATCAATTTGCAGACCTATTTTTCACAATTGAGAGTCTAAAAATGAAAAAAAAAAATATAAAGAAACATGGGTTTTAACCCATTTTAAGACTCATCCGCGCAAGAGAGTCCTGGGTCGGGACTCCCGAATCTGACCTCAGGACTCGGCCGAGTCCTGAGGTCGGACTTGGGGGTCCCAACCCAAGACTCTCCTGGACTCGACTCCCGAGTCCGTGGCGAGTCGACTCGGCCAGGGTCGGGACTCCCGAGTCCACGGCGAGTCCATAGAGTCTGCAAACTATGGTTTTAACTAGAAGGGAATCCCTAATGCGACCTCTAGGAGTCACAACTCTACTCAGGTGACCTCTAAAACTCATCACAATTTTCGCATGAATTCTCCAAGCAAATTGAGATCTTCAAATGACTTCCAATGAGATGGCGATGTAGTAGAAAGGTGTTTCTTAATCATTTCGAGCCCTCACAACCTTTGTGCGACCTCCCAAATAGCTGCATGTCCCTTCATGCAAACTTGTGATATCCCACTCACTTGTCCAAAGAATTGAAGTAATTTATGCCAAACAATCTTTTATAGGCAATCACAAAGAAAATTATACATAAATATATGGGTGCCCAAATTTGTAATTAAAAAATAATAATAAGGCAGCAATTAAAGACAAAAGGCAAAAGAAGACAAAATAAGAAAAAGACAAATTAGGAAAAAGAAAAAATTAAATAAAACAAGACAAGCATTATTTAGAGTCGATCAATACAAGTGAAAGAAGACAAAAGTGGTTATATTGGGAATAAGACAAAAGTGTCTCAATATGGTGCAATGCATGAATATAAGACAAAATAAGTCTTATCCATTTAAGACAAAGATGTCTTAAGTGAAACAATGGTATTAATACTTTAAATGATAGCCGAGCACCTTTATCATATATGCATTTATGGACAGCGATTAACATCAAGCTAAAAGACACATCCCTCTAACCGGACATCTCTCTTCAAGAGACATAACCTTCCAATTCGGGAGATAAGATATAAAAATGATAATAAATGAAGAGCAGAAGGCATGGAATATTTGGCAGATTAATTCATCTTCTACAGCAGATCGAGGTTGCTCCAAGGGAGCATATGATCCTCTAAACCAGGCTGCATATCAATTGAAATATTTCAGACACCCAGCCAAGGTTAAGTCGCATAATTTGAAGGATAAAAATTAGAAACAGCGATTGAAGATAGACATCATCTTGCCCGCATTCATATGCATGTAATTAGATAGAGAAACCAGAAATCGCATCCTTATCATGGTGTCTATTTGCATTCTTTAAAACAATTATAATACAGATTGCATATCAGAATTTCATAGCAGATAGTGGCTCATTTCTATCAGCATATCATTAATTATTAATAATTATCAATATATTTTAAGTCTAATAATCAAGACAATAATAGCCTTGAAGGTTGCTCTTAATCAGATTAAAGTTTATCATTGGAATTATTGATTCTAGGCCTATTTGGATACCTTGATTTAGAAGACTAAAGACAAAGTTAAGATAAATCTATAAGGGGACATCACAAAACTAGAAAATGTCTAAGTTATCGCAGCCACTTAAGTTTAATCCCAGAAAATTTACTTGCAGCTCTTTATTTCCTTTGTGATCTTAACCAAAATCAACTTGTCACTCTCTTCAATTCAAAAAACTCCTAAATCCTCAATCAAAATAAAATTGAAATCTTTAATTGCATCGCAAAATATTTAAACATAATGGTGACTTTTGGATGAAATCGCTCGACCGACTAGGTGGGTTTTCGTCCACGAAATCAATTACTACAAGGATTTCCGTCCTTTGGCTATGAATTCTAGGCTCTCAAAAGCCAAGATTTGAAGAAACTTTCACCATAAAATATTTGCACGAGAATCCCCTTTCCCCAAAACACCTTGTATATTATTTCTCGCACTTTTAAATTTCCTGCTCAAAGTGACTTAATATTTTATCTGTATAATTTCGGCTCTAACAAAACTCACTTAGAAATTAATTAAATAAAAATCATTCAAAAATTAACTTTATTTCTACAACTCTATTTAATTAATTAATTATTCTCTTATTTTAACTTTCCAAATAGCCTACGGAAACAAAATAGGCTAAAGGCCTTCCTTAACACTCAAGCGGCCGGAGGGGACATTACACTAAAAAAGTTATAAAAGGAAGTTGGGTCTTGAGAAGAAGGGTTATTGCTTATTCATTTCATTTTCTTTGGTGAAAGAAAATGAGTTCTCCCTATTCACCTAATGATGAAAACCCTTTGGTGAATCCAGTTTTGGGGATGAAAACCCTCCTAGTTGGTTGAGTGATTTCATCCATAAATCACCATTGTGCTAAATGATAAGTCCTTTTCCAATTTGTTGTTGATAATGGAGATGTTTGATGTATTTTGAGAAAGCTTTTGATTTTTGAATGTTACTGATGCAATTTTGTTGAAAATTTTAACATGTTCCAATAGGATGTTTGAGGTTTAAAGGGCCAATCCATTAAAAGGTGAACATTGGTGAGTATTTTTATGGAATTTGTACTTGCTGTACCTATTGTACCAACGAAATTATATCTTTGTTTCAGACCTGTTCATGTCTGATTTTATTTATCAATCTGATATAATATTCTTACAGTGTGTTTGGGTGTGTTTAGTGGATGTTTTAAAGTGATTTTGATGTGGTTTACCAGCTCATATGTGTTGGTGTGTTGGGCATGCTGGTTATGATTTTTGAGTGATTACCTTGCTGTTCTGGCATGTTTACCAGTGATTTTCAATGTTGCAGAATCATAGAGATCAGTAAGATCAGTTTGGTTATGTTGGTATGAATCTAGGTAGGATTTGTAGCTATGTGGGTGGTGTTTAAGTGAGTTATCAGTAGTGTGTCGGTCTGATTTGACAGTGTAGCAGTAGTAATTAGAGTGATATTTGTCTTGAATCAACACCTTGTTGTGACCTTTTCACACATCAGCCCATTGCAAATGGGGACCCCCTAATTTTTGCTTTGTTCTCGTCTTTTGGCTTTGGCTTTTCCCGCTGTCTCTCTCTTTGCTGTCGGTCTTTCCGGGGATGTCCACGTCTTTGAACGTAAATTGAGTTTTTGGCCAAGTCTGTAGAATTAGGGTTTGCACTCTTCATGTCAGTTTGAGGTCACATTGAGTTGGCTAATGGAATTTTGATTGTTACACCGTGCTTAGAACACTTTAAGTTTTCTGCCTGTGAATTTTGAGTTGGATCTGACCACTTGCTATTTTTAGCAAGTCTGGGCTTCAAAGGCCATTTTCAGGTTTTGCATGCGAAGTTTTTCGGTGCATGTCTAGAGAATATTTTTGGGTTTTCCGAGACCTACGCAATGATATAACATGCAAGATGAGATGATAACTTTCAGCAGTCTTGACTTCAGAGGCTATTTTTAGGGTTTGCATGTAAAAATTTTCGATGCATGTCAGGATATTCTTTATGGGTTTTTCGAGAGCTTCGCAATGATGTGACATGCAGGTCAAATTGATCACTTTTCAGAAACTTGCTATTTTTAGCCAGCGCCCGCATGCAGTCCAGTTTGTTGGGTTTTTCTGGGTTTTGTGAGATCTGTTGTGCTGTGTGACATGCAAACACATCCGGTAGCTGATTGGTCACTTTTTCAAACACTTACTATTTTTAGCAAGATCACTCTGGCAGCTGCCCAACACTTCAACGTCACAAACAGAGCGAAATGCAACAGAAACGGGGTCAAACGGAGATCATTTGGTTGACCTGCAAGTCGGATTAGGGTTTCCAGCTTCGGGACCTAAAATGAGGGGTCAAACGCCAAAATCTTTGACAACTGATGTATCCCATTGCGATCAGTATCTTTCAAGGAGTCCACTGGTAAAATTTGAAGGCAATCTGAGCACTTACTATAAATAGTAAGTCACTTCTCAAACAGGTTATAAATAGCAGGTCAGGGCAAGGCACTAGTGTGAACAAGTCAGTCAACCCACGAGGACCCCATGGAACAAATTCCACGTCAAACAAAGATGCAGAAGTCCTGAAATCAAGCCGTTACTATAAATAGTAAGTCACCTTTGGAAACAGGCTATAAATAGCAGGTCAACACAAGGTGCCAGTGTGAACAAGTCAGTCAGGTAACAAGGATTCAGTGGCACGGATTTCAAGTCAATCCAAGTTGCAAAAGTGCAAAATCAGGGGATTTACTAAAAATAGTAAACCAGAGAAAGCCAGTCTGAAGGTGAAGTGAAGCATGAGAAAAAAATGGCTAAGTCATGAAGAATTCCTCCTCACCCAGTGAAATGCGCCCAGAGCCTGGAAGGAAGATGGAAAAGTTTCTAAGTCCAAAAAATTCATGTACCACCCTCTAAATGCGCCCTAGTTCCAAGAGGATGTTGGATGAGGAAAATTAACTAAGGCATTTGAAAATTCTTATTGCCCATATCAAATGCGCCCAATGTGAAAGAGGTAGAGGAAAGTATTTGAGGCGTTGGAGAAGAAGTTCCTCCTCAGAACTCAAAATGCGCCCATCTTAGCAAGGTGGTTGGAAATTCTTCTAAGGCATAAAAAAAATTCCTATAGAGGGTCCTAAATGTGCCCTAGCATGGAGGCTGGCTTGGAAAAAGTTTTCAAGTATAAAAAAATTCCTCCATGACCCCTTAAATGCGCCCATGCTCAGTGAGGGAGGTTGAAAACATCAAAGGCAATGAAATTCCTGCCCAGCCCCCCAAATGTGCCTATGCTAGAGGCTGGCTTGGAAAAAAATTTCTAAGTATAAAAAAGTTCCTTCTCCACCTTGTAAATGCACCCAAGTTGTGGTGATTGATAAAAAACTTTCTAACTGTTGAAGACGTTCCTCCTACCCCCTCATATGCGCCCATCTTGGGAGGGTGATTAGAAGTTTCTCCAAGGCATTGAAAATGGAAGCTAGTGTGGCAAGTTTGCCTAAGGCGTTGGAAATTTCTCCTCATCACCTTAAATGCGCCCACCTTGAGATGGAGAATGTGCTAAGTATGAAGAATTCCTGCAAACCCCTTGATATGCGCCCAAGATGAAGTTGGCTGAAGGATGAAAATTTCTAAGTGTGATGAATTCCTCCTAGACCCCCTAAATGCGCCCATGTTAGTGATGGTGGTGAAAATTTTTCCAAGTATAAAAAAATGGAAGTGCTACCTAGCAAATGCGCCCTCCTAAGGAAGATGTTTGAAAATATTTTCCAAGTGTTTGCAAATGGCGGGAGAAAGGTCCAAATGCACCTAGCTGGTGAAGAAGACTTGAAAAATATTTTCCAAGTGATGAAAATTTCCAACTACGCCCAAGGAGAAAGAGTAAGAATAAATTCAACTGAGAAATATTTTTCTAAGGTACAAAATTCAAAAATTAAATGTACCCCTTCATCTGTATACACATGAATTCTACATTTTCTGAGGAAAATTTTCCTCTGGGTACTGGATATCTTCGACAAGGAGTTGATTTTGAAATTTTTCATACCTCGCCGAAGATTTTAAGTGGAGATTTTACTCGAGCGCCCAGTTGATGAAATTTTCTAGAGGAAATAAATTATTTCTAAGGCATATGGGTTGGAAATTTGGCTAAGGCAAAAAGGGGATATCATGTTGGTTGGAAAATTTTCTAAGGCAAAGAGAAATCAAACAACACCCTTCAAGGTGCGCCCTCAAGACGAATGAAAATTCTAAGAAAGACTTGTCTGAGTTAAACGTGCCCATCATAGAGAAGGAATTTGAAAAATTGGCTAAGTCAGAGGAAATGAAGACACAAAGGTCTAAATTGCACCCAAGCTTACATGAGGCATTATGAGCTAGAATCGTGGGTGAGAGAGTTTTCTAAGGGAAGAGATATGGAGTTCAAGACATGATGTGCGCTCTAAGCAAGTTGAGGTGAAGATAAGTTAATATGTGATATTTGTTGAGGATGGAAGAATAAAACAACACCCTCTAAACGCGCCCTCAAGACGGATGAAAGTTTCTAAGGCATCAAAAATGAGCATCGAGGAGGATACATGGTCAAAGTACGCCTATGATAAAAGAGTATGAAGAAAGCAAAGTTTGCTAGAGAAAAGTGATGAACTCTATCAGATCCAGAGATCAATTGGACATTGGAGATCAAAACATGGATATTAGGTGGGTAAAGTGGATTTATATTATAAAATGTTTTGATGCTCTTCTTTTGTTTGTAGGATGAACGTCGGGACCAAGGTGGGAGGACTTGAAGTGATGGAGCAAATACTTCGGGACAATATTGCAACTGTAGGATGAAATAAAGTTACGTGTTTCAAGCCCCTCCATGATGTCTCACTTGCATCCAAACCATGAAGGGAGATGTTATCAGAAATGGCTAAGTGTTGGAATTTCTCCTCAAAGACCCAATATGCACCCAATGCAGTCAGGTGAGTGGCAAAGGAGAACGGGTCGAGTCCAAGATTGGAGAATCCTTCAAGATGAGGATGAAGAAATGATGAAGACCCAGGCGTTAAAGAGTCATCCTCAAGCACTGAAATGCCCTCAAGACTAAGGAAGAAGTTGAAGCCATGATGATCAGACTCATCCAGTTTGCAGTCAAGAAGAAGAACAAAAACAATGCGAACGCGTTTCCAGACAGGAATCTTCTAGAAGATGGTGGACATTAATTGCTCATTTATTACTCCACTCTTCGTGGTGGCAGTTTTTAGGGTTAGGGCTTATGTGGCTCAATCTGAGCCTTTCATTGTAACTGAATCTAAGTCGTCCGTTGGACTGGGCCAACTATAAAAGGGGCATCCCCCCTCATTTGTACCTCAGTAGATTAGGATCATAGAATAGCAGAGAGACTAATAGTGTAGCATAGATTGGTAGGATAGTTTGAAGAAGGAAAGTTTTTCCTTTGAAAATTTTTGTAAGAATTGTTGTGAACACTCAATAAAAAGAGTTTTCATTGATGATGATCTCATCTTTTGTTGTGAGTAGCTAGCAAGGTTTCTTCGTCCTTCTGATTCGAGTAGTAGCTTAAAGTAGAATAAATTTCATTTCATGCTAGTAGATAGTAATAATGGAATGTGGTGTTTGATCTAAGCAAGCTTCGCTTATCCATACCACTAGTGGGCTCACTGATGGTGTGTTCGCCTTGTGTGGTCAACTAGAAACGTTGTGGACCTAACTTCAATCACAATTTGAATGATGGTATGCATCGTTGTGATGGTATCTTCATGTCAAGTGGTGGTTTGAATATCTTTAGTCACCTCCCTTGAAGATTGCACCGACTCCACGGAAGTTGTCCGACGCGAGGCAAAGCGAAGTCCGATTGAAGTTTGTTGAAGTTGAGCTCCATATCCCACACTTAGGATAGAATTTAGACTTTCTAAACCCTGCACCCATTTTAATTCAGTACTTTCTTGTTAGTTTAAGAAACAAGAGCTTTATAGACAAAACCTTTCGAGCATTCAAATTCCTTTCTCCGTTGTTGAACAATTTTGTAAGTCCCCTTGAAATACCAACAAATCACATTGAGCCAACTAAGACTATCCACTGCATGAAGGAACCTTGGAGTTGAATGCATGATCTTTCTAGCAATCTTAGCATGCAGAAGATTTTGTTCAAGAGAGGATAGAGTTGCCGTTGGCAACTTTATTCTGTGTTGGTGCAATCACGAAAAACACATCAACACACCTTCATCATCCTTATGAGGTATTCTTCAATTGGGTCCATGACTATATTGATTTATCAATGTTATTTGACCTCATTTTGATATTGCATCAGTCATGATTTTATAATTAGAACTTTATATCAGATTATTAAAGCAGTATATCTTATGTCATGTTGTTATGAGATGTATTTCATGATAATCTTGTAAACCCTGGATGGTACTACCACCAAAGGATTCAATATGTATGCATTCATATCTATTTGTAAACTTTGGATGGTTAAACTGCCAAAGAGTTATCATTTGTATGCATTTCATATTGTAAAACTAAATGGTTTACCGTCAATTATTATAACATAACATCCAGCCTGTTTTGACATTGAACAAGATGGCATTATCAACCATTTTGGTCTAAGTCAAACTTAAACATTCTGCCAATGGTTTGCATTGCATTTTATGCAGTTCGTTGAAGAGGTGTTGATTAGGTTGGCTCTACCGCCTACATATTCTAGTTGGCTTTCCGCCATATCATTCTATAGTTGTAATCCTTTAGAATAGGTGTGTAGTTGGAAGCACCATATGCTCTCACCTTGCCCACTCCAAGATCTTGGTGATCAAAAAGTGTTGAAGACATTGCAGAGGCATTTCAACATTGCAAAATTTTCAAAAAAGAAGGATGGGTTGTTACAAGGGACCAACATTAAAGCTAGCTGGCCCATTCTTCGGCCTTCCATGACTCCAATTCCAAATGACCCATTTCACATGTAACGAGGTCACAATGGTAGTGTTGATGTGTTTTTCATGACTGCACCAACACAGAATAAAGTTACCAACGGCAACTCTATCCTCTCTTGAACAAAATCTCCTACATGCTAAGATTGCTAGAAAGATCATGCATTCAACTCCAAGGTTCCTTCATGCAACGGATAGTCTCAGTTGGCTCGATGTGATTTACTGGTATTTCAAGGGTACTTACAAAATTGTTCAACAGCGGAGAAAGGAATTTGAATGCTCGAAAGGTTTGTCTATAAAGCTCTTGTTTCCTAAACTAACCAGAAAGTACTGAATTTAGATGAGTGCAGGGTTAGAAGATGCTATGGACTAATCTACGCGTGAGACGTGGAGATCAATTTTCACAAGCCTCAACCAGATTCCACTTTGCCTCACTTCGGACAGCTTCCACATATCCGGTGCAATCTTCAAGGGGAGTAACTAAAGATATTCAGATTACAATTCAACAATGAAGACACCATCATGATGACGCATACCAACATGAAGATCGTAATCGAAGTTAAGTCCACAAGTTTCCAGTTGACCACGCAAGGCGAACTCACCATTAGCGAGCCCACTAGTGGTATGGATAGATGAAGTTTGCTCAAATTGAAGACCACATTCCACAATTACTATCTACTACTTGCATGAAACAAAATCTATTTACTTTACTCTAAAATCTTACTTGAAGTAGAAGGACGAAGAAACCTCGCTAGCTACTCAAAACAAAAGACGAGATCATCATCAATGAAAACTCTTTTTATTGAGAGAGTGTTCACAACAATTTCTTACAAAGTTTTCAAAGGAAAAACTTTCCTTCTTCAAACTATCCTAGCAATCTATACTAAGCTATCTCTAAGCTATCACCTAGTTGTCTCTCTATTCTAATCTCTGACCTAATCTATTGAATTACAAATGAGGGGGGATGCCCCTTTTATAGATGGCCTAGTCCAATGGACGGCTCAGATTCAATTACAATGAAGGGCTCAGATTGAGCCATATAAGCCCTAACCCTAAAAACTACCACCAAGAGGAGTGGAGTAATAAATGAGCAATTAATGTCCACCATCCTTCTAGAAGACTCTCGTCTGGAAACGCGTTCACATTGTTCTTCTTCTTCTTCTTGACCGCAAACTGGATGAGTCTGATCATCGTGGCTTCAACTTCTTCCTTATTCTTGAGGGTATTTCAGTGCCTGAGGATGTTCTTTAATGCTTGGGCCCTCATCCTTTCTCCATCTGGATCCTAAAGGATTCTTCAGTCGTTGACTCGATCATTTCTTCCTTGCCACCCGCCTTCCTGAGTTGAGTGCATATTGGGTCTTCGAGAAGAAATTCCAACACTTAGCCATTTCTTCCAAGTACTTGCTTCATCTCCCCAAGTCATCATGCCTTGGCCTCGGTGTTCACCCTGCAAAACAAGCAAGGAGAAGAGCATCAGAACACTTCATAAAATAAATTCACTTCACTCACCTGATTTTCATGCTTTGACTCCCAAGGTCTGAGTGGTCTTTGGATCTGATAGGGTTCGTCATGTTTCTCCGGCACAACTTTTGCCTTCTTCATAGCTTTTCATCATGGGCACGTTTAATATCCTGAGAGCTGGGGCGTATATCACCCTAATGTTTGAGTTTCACTTCATCTTCAACTTCCCATGCCTTAGACAAATTTCCCCCTTGTTATCTTAGAAATAATTTATTTCCTCTAGAAAATTCATCAACCAAGCGCCCGAGTGAAAATCTTCACTTTAAAATCTCCAGTGAGGTGTGGAAGATTTCAAAATCACTTCCTTACTGAAAATGTCCAGTACCCAGAAGAAAATTCCCCTCAAAATGTGCAAAATTCATGTGTCTATATAAAATTCATGTGTCTATAGACGAAGGGGTTCATTTAATTTTTTTTAATTTTAACCTTAGAAAAATATTTTGCCATCAAATTTATCTTTATTCTTCATCTTTGGGCATATTTTCCTTTCTCTGCCTTGACAATTCTCATCATCCTGAAGCCGGCACATTATGACATATCCACTGCCGATTTTATCCGTGCCTCAGTGAATTTCATCACCTTCTCTCAAGCTTAGGCGTATTTTCTCTAAGGAAGGTGGAATTTAAATATTTAGAAAAATATTTTATGGGTGCATATGAGGGGTCCAGAGGGATTTTACATGCCTTAAACAATTTTTCCTCATCCAACTTTCTTCACTTTGGGCGCATTTAGCATATGGGGGAGGATTTAACTTCCAACGCCTTAGTTTCTTTTTCTAACTTCACCTCTAACATGGGCGCCTTCAAGGGGTCCAGGAGGAAGTCAACACTTTTGTCCTTTTCCTAGCTCATCTAGGCGCATTTAGCAAGTCAAGGAGGAATTTACAACACTTAACCACTTTTCAACATGTTTGGGCACAATTGACAGGGTGAGTAGGAATTTCCTCAAACTCAGACATTTCTCTAGCTTGCTCGTCCCTGTTTACTATATTTAGTAAGTCTTTAATTTTCACTCTTCTAAAGCTTGGATTGATTTGGAATTCGTGCCATAGGATCTTCATGACCTAGTTGATCTGTTCACACTGCCATCTCGTGTTGACTTGCTATTTATAGCATGTTTCTGGAGGTGTTTTACTATTTATAGTAACTATTTGATTTCGAGACTTCCACAACTCCATTCAACTTGAAATTTGAATGACGTGACCCTCATAGGTAGACTTGCCTGTTCACACTGGCGCCTGCTGCTGACTTTCTATTTATAGCCTGTTTCATAAGTTCCTTACTATAAATAGTAAGTGCTCTGATTGCCTTCAAATTTGACCAGTGGATAGCTTAAAAGATATTGATCACAATGGGATACACCGGTTTTCGAAAATTCTAGCATTTTACCCCTCATTTTAGGCCCCGAAGCTTGAAACCCTAATCTGACTTGCATGTCAATCAAATGATCTCTGTTTGACCCCGTTTTTGTTGCGTGTCGGCCTGTTCGTGATACTGAGGTGTTGGGCAGCTACCGGAGTGATCCTGCTAAAAATAGTAAGTCCCCGAAAAAGTGATCAACTCTGCTTGCATGTCACATCACTGCGCAGCTCTTGAAAAACCCATAAAGAATAACCTGACATGCACTAAAAAATCCTGCATGCAAACCCTAAAAGTAGCCTCCGAAGACAACTCTTGAAAAAGGTCTCGATCTTGGTTTGCATGTTACATCATTGCGAAGCTTTCGAAAAACCCACAAATAATATCTAGACATGCGTAGAAAATTTCAACATGCAAACCCTAAAAATAGCCTCTGAAGGCTGAGTGCTGAAAGTCATCATCTCATCTTGCATGTTATATCATCCCGTAGGTCTCAGAAAACCCAGAAATATTCTCCAGACATGCATTGAAAAACTTCGCATGTAAACCCTAAAATCAGCTCCTGAAGGCGATACTTGCTAAAAATAGAAAGTTGTCTGTTTCAGCTCAAAACTTGCAAAAAAATAGCTTGACATGCTCTAGATGAAGTGTAATGATCAGAATTTCAAAAGTGCTTGAGAAAAATGTCCTGAATTAGGTACTTACTAAAAATAGTAAGTTGTCATAACTCAGTGAAATTTTGCTGGGAACCTGCTGGAAGCATGCTGACTACAACACCAAGCTCAAATTTCAATTTACTCACTCCATTTGACTTCAAACTGGCCGGAAGAAAGCAAACCCTAATTCTTAGACTTAGCCAAAATCTCAAGTTCAAGCTCAACGACGGGCACATACCTCGAAAGACAGACGGAACCAAAAGAGAGACGACAACAAAGCGAACTAAAAACCAAGCCAAAAGACCCGAACAAAGCAAAAATTAGGGGGTCCCCATTTGCAATGGGGCAATGTGTGAAAAGGTCACAACAGGTAGTTCTATTGGAAATTGGAAGGTTGTCATTGATGTCAACTATGGAAATTGGAAGATTGACATTGATGTACATTACTTGTATAGATCAATAATTGCTTTGGTAAAAATTATTCGAGCTATGATCTCTCTGGTACTGGAAGTTTGTTGATCCAGTATTTTGGTCTAGATTATCCTATTTTGTAAGATTCGATCAGTTTGGAAAATAGTGTTTTGTTCTGAAGTCTATAGTAAAGTTTTGTACAGTGCATTGATGTGGGAGATTCCGCATCTTCTCATATTTAATTATCTTGCCTTGCAGAGTTGAAGATAAGTTATTTGATGTCATCTAAAGGAGAATTCGATGTGTTAACAAGTTTTTGTGTTACACGTTTGGAAAATTGCGTATACATGTGAAGTCTTTGATGTTTTAGGTCTAACTCTGGCCAACCTAATTATAGATTGATGTTAAGGAGTTTAAATATGCGTTGCGAATGTTAAATGGATCTATCTTAGGTCTATGCTGACTAATACCATTTATTACATGCTTCTATTGGGTGTGAAGATGAATATTATTTTGAGGACAATGCTGACAAAGTTGGTTTTGATTTAAAATGGGGTTTCTCTAAGTAGGCTGACCTAATTAGAGAATGCAAATGTATATGGTGTATATATAAGACATTTTTGAGAAGCAGGTGGGGTGACATGAGCGAAGATGAGAGATAAAAAGGGGATGAAAGTCAGTACGAATGTGTGAAATTGTACATGTGAGAAGACAGAATTGTTGAGTACACTTACAGAGAAGTGTTTTATATACTGTGCTTTATCGTAACTGAACTCCAGCACAAGGAAGGTGCATTCTATCTCAGTTCATCTCTTGGCAATGAGCCATACTCTATTTAGTAAATTATTTCAGTCTGTGAGCCTTCAAGGACAGTGTGTCCTAGTGGTGAGCCATTGTAATATTCTATATCCGGATATTATTATATTGTGAGTTAATCCTCATCGTGGTTTTTCCCATTTTGGGTTTTCCACATAAAAATACTAGTGTTCATGTGTATTGTCATTTTGTGTTGGTTTCATGCTTTCACTAATTGTTATAGTTAGAGTTGTGTTATTGCTTGGATGGATATTATGTAAATGGCTTAATGTAATACTGATTCATCCCCCCCCTCTCAGTATTCCGGGTGTTCAACAATTGGTATCAAAGCCTAGTTCCTCTTAAGAAGTCTAACAGCTTGAGGAAGGTCTTGAAATTCAAATACATGGGAGATAAGAGATTCCCTATTCCTCCAAAAGAAATTCCTGCTGAATATATTAAAGAAGATTGTATCTTAGATAATGGTGAACTTCAAATTGCTCTTGAAGATCTTGATAGAACTGAAGAAGAAAACAAGGATTTGAAAGAAAGCCTGAAGAAAGCAAATGAGTGCATCAAGAAACTGAGAGAACAAATCAAGAAATTCAAGGAAAGATATAGAGAAGTCAGTGATCAATTGAAGAAAGCAAATGAGGACATCATTGGACTAAAAGAACAAGTGGAAGAAAAGAGGAGAATTGAAGACTGTCAGAAAGCTGAAATTCAAAGAAAGATGGATGAATGTGTTAAGCTTGAACAAGAAGTGGTAATTCTGAAATCAGATCTGGAGAAAGCAAGAGCTCATGAGGACAAATTCAAAACAAGTACTACAATGCTAGATAAGTTGATTGCAATTCAGAAACCTTCTAAGGATAAAGGTGGTTTGGGACTTGAAGAAGCACAAAGTTCAAAGACAAATCAGACATCTAGCAAGGCTGGCAATCAAAAGCAAACTCAAGGCAATGGCAAACAGATCAAGAATCAAAGAAGCAATACCGAAAGGACTCCTACCAGACAACCTAATGCTCAAAGGTACTCATCTTTTAATGGTATCTGTTATTCATGCAATAGGTTTGGAGATAGAGCAAAAAATTGTAGAAATAGAATAAAACAAAATGATGGAATGAACCAAAATGCTTTATCAGTCACCGGTCAATGTTTTAAATGCAAAAGTATTGGACATAAAGCTATAGAATGCAAAAGTCAGATGTTGAACAAGATGATTTATCCATTCAAAGGCTACTTTTATCACTACAATTTTTTTGGACACAAGGCTAATCAATGCAGATATAGATTGAATAAAGGACAATTTGGATGGAAGAATGTGGCTTGTTATAATTGCAGCAAACTGGGACACTTTGTCAGAGACTACAAAAGCAGAAATATGAAAAGAAACTATCCGGTAAAAAAATATGAACCAATCACTAAGATTGATCTGGTAGAAGTTAAGAAGTAAATGGAAAGGATATGGAGAAAGGAAGGAGAATTTGAAAAGCAAGGAGAATCAAAAGTATCAATTTCATTTATGTCGTCCTCTGGTGTAGATAATCCCGTCAAAAATTAAATCTAGGCAGTGGCTAAGGGGGAGCAATAATTAGAAAATTTAATATCCCCTTTCAACATATGATGTTAGTTCGTGACATAAATGCATTTATTGAAGGTGACGAATTCAAAATTTCATGCGAAAGGAATTTCAAGTGCACGTGTGAAGAAGGAATTTTGCAGAGCTTGAAAAGATGGAAGTACACACCAATTTCGAGGACATCTACTTGTGATTTGAAGCATTTATTGCTAAAGAAAATGGGATCAAAGAAATAAATTTAAGTATGTTCAGGAAAATTCATTCGATGAAAGGCATTTGCGGAAGAGAAGAAGAGTGTGGCGAAAGCTTGAAGAAGACCAGAACATTTTCATACTGTAGAACTTTAGTGTTTGGCTTTGGTGTGTAGACAAGAGGTAAGTTACTACTGCTATACGTTATTCCCTCTGAATTATTCATTGAATTTTGTTGAATGTGATGGACACACCTCGAGTCGTAGACAATTCAAAGAGACTAGAACCACAATTTAAGAAGTATCCTGTTAAAACCCTAGAACTCGACCCCTTGGGTGCATTTTCGGAAGTTCCCCTTGGTGTTATTCCGACTGAAGACGTTGGGATATACATTCATAGAAAATTGGAAGAACCTACTTATGGAAAAGCACGCATGTTGTGGTTTGAAGAATTAATTGGAGATGACTACACCCTAAAACCGAAACACAACATGCTTACAAAGATGAAATTGGATGTGTGGGATCGATTTCCAAACTTTAGCAATGAAGAGAGATGTATTAGATTGGCACTTAGCAGATTTCATGATCAGTTTGTGTGGCTTGACAATTCGTATATGATATCCAGAGAAGCAATTAGAGATGTTACTGGTTTATTATCCACCGGACCTACTCCTGAATGCAATCTTGACAAAGGAAAGGGATTAGTAAAGAACACAAGTACTGGAATCAATAATCCGGCAGTTCAATATGCAAGTTTGATTATTTCACACCTGACTTTTGGTGACAATGATGTTTCTACTACCGCAATTGACTTAGCATTAGAAATAGTTGAGAAAAGAATAGAATATGATCTTTGTGAGTTGCTCCGGAAGCAACTATTGGAAAATTTGAACGATATCAAGAAGAAGAAATGCACATTTAGATATGGAACATTGAAATTGTGTCTAACCTTCCACTTTATGAGAGAAATTCTTGGTATAGGAGAAGTTGTTTGGGTAAATACCAAACCGGTTGCTCATCAGAGTAGAGAATTAACGAGAAATATTGGAGATTTGGATGCACAAGGCGATTCCCTTGTTGCATTCTTTGGAAAATTCCAAAAAAGAATGAACAGAAGACGGAGAATTCCAACAGAACTAGTCACAAAATATAAGGATGACATAACATTTCTGGTATCCACTGATCGTTGCATTATCAAGGTAGTTGAACTGACAAACACATGGATTCTTGAGCTGGGGTATGAGATTGAAAAGGATTATGCTGCTGGCTATATTGAAATGTGAATTAACAGCCCTCGAGATCCCAACAGACCTAGATTCGGAACATATATTGAAGTAGCTTGAGAAATTCTTGAAAGATCTGAGTTGATCTTTAGTAAATCAATGACTGTCTCCGAAGAAAAGAGAAAAGTTACTAAGGTTCATGCATTAATTGCTCAGACTGAGCCAGCTCCAAGGAGACTCAAGTAGCTAGCTAGGAGAAAGGTACATCTTCAGATAGTTCCTAGAGCAGTCACCAGTTCTTCAAAATCCACTGTGGAAAGCACAAATTCATTGACTGATAAATTCAAAGAACTGAAGAGTCAAGCAGTAAGTGAAATGGTCACTTGGGTCAAAAAAAAGGATTGTTGGAAATTGAAGACAGGTGCAAGTCTACACATAGCATTGCACTTGAGAGATTTAAAGAGGTTCAAAAGTGTGAGAAAGAGGCTAGAAATCTATTTTCATTTTGTTGGACATGGCCTAATACGATTCAAAGATTCAAGGATGCTGAGAACACAATTGAGACAACCACCTCCGGTTGATTACTCATAGCTATTGTTTTGGATGTACTCCTAAGGGGGAGTATTCAGGTATGTAAAGGAAATTGTTAAAGCATTCAATATCTTTCTATCCTTTTCCATTGAAGTTTAAGGGGGAGAGAAGGTACCATGTGAAAAGTTTTTTGAAAAGATTTTGGGAGAGAGAAATGAAAAGTTGAGAAGAAGATTTTTTTAATTTTTTTTTATGGTTTTCACTTCATGTGTTGCCATCAATGACAAAGGGGGAGATTGTTTGAAATTGGAAGGTTGTCATTGATGTCAACAATGGAAATTGGAAGATTGACATTGATGTACATTACTTATATAGATCAATAGTTGCTCCGGTAAAAATGATAAGAACTATGACCTCTCTGGTACTGGAAGTTTGTTGATCTAGTATTTTGGTCCAGATTATCCTATTTTGTAAGATTCGATCAGAAGCTGATATTATGTTCTATCTCGACATCATTTGCATCCACTGACAAGATTTCGGTTGACTTGGCTATACGGTTGGAAAGATACAGTTACCAGTAGTTTGGAAAACAGTGTTCTATTCTGAAGTCTAGCGTAAGGTTCTGTACAGTGCATTGATGTGGAAGATTCAACATCTTCTCATATTTAATTATCTTTCCTTGCGGAATTGAAGATAAGTTATTCGATGTCATCTAAAGGAGAATTCGATGTGTTAACAAGTTTTTGTGTTACAAGTTTGGAAAATTGTGTATACATGTGAAGTCTTTGATGTTTTAGCTCTAACTCTGGTCGATCTATTTATAATTAGATCGGCTAGAGTTAGACCTAAAACATCAAAGACTTGTTGACGTGGTTTTTGCGACTACACCAACACAGAATAAAGTCGCCAACGGCTACTCTATCCTCTCTTGAACAAAGTTTCCTGCATGCTAAGATTGCGAGATAGATCATACATTTAACTCCAAGGTTCCTTCAGTGCGAATAGTCTCAGTTGGCTTGATGTGATTTTGCTGGTATTTCAAGGGGACTTACACAATTGTTCGACAGTTGACAGCAGACAGCGGACTAAGGGCTTCGTGTAATTCAAATGATTTGGCAAGCGAGCACAAGTTTCCTAATCCTAACCAGAAATGGACTGAAATTAAATGAGTGGAGGGCCTAAGAAGTTTATGTTCTACTCTAGGGCGTGGGACATGGCGATAAATTCTTACGGACTTCAACCGGGCCTTGCTTTGCCTCGCTTCAGACAGCTTCCACAAAACTAGTGCAATCTTTAGAGGAGTGGCGAAAGATGTTCAAATTATAACTCAACATGCAAGCACCATCAAGACGATGCATACGAACACGTGAGTCACAATCGAAGTTAAGTTTGAAAAGTAATCCAGTTGACCACGCAAGGCGAACCCCCCGTCAACGAGCCCGCTAGTGGTATGGACAAGCGAAGTCTTGTTCAAATCAAGCACCACATTCCACAATTACTAAGTACTTGCATGAAATGAAATCTACTTTACTTTAAGCTACTTCAAGATGCTACGTGAATTGAAAGGACGAAGAAGCCTCAACAACTACTCATAACAAAGAAGAAATCACCATCAATGAAAATTCTTTTATTATGGGAGCATTCATGACAACTTCTTACAAAGTATTCAAAGGGAAGACTTTCCTTCCTTTTCAATCTAAACTATACTATCAAACTATTCTACTTTCTACTCTAGCAATTTCTCTCTACTCCTTCTCTGCTATCCTAACTCTGATCTAATTCTAATGAGATACAAATGAGGGGGACTCCCCCTTTATATAGCTGGCCAAGTCCAACAGACGGCTCAGATTACAATCGGCTGGATGGCCCAGATCGTGCCACCTCAGCCCTAAACAAGATTCACCCTAAAAACCGCCACCAAGAGGGGTGGGGTAATAAATGAGCCATTAATGTCCATCATCCTTCTAGAAGATTCCTGTTTTGAAATGCGTTCACACTGTTCTTGATCTTCTTCTTGACGTTGTTCTTCAACTTCTTCTTTGTCACTTGAGTTATACTAAGTCTCAACACTTAGCCATTTTCTTGCAACTTTTTCTTCCTTCGTGATTTATCAACTTGGACTATTTGCTTCATCACTTTAAGTCATCATCGTTTGGTCTCGACGTTTCTCCTACAAAACAAGCAAGGAGAAGATCATTAGAACACTTCATAAAAAACTCAGCTTGCTTACTTGATTTTCACGTTTTAACTTCCAAGGGTTCATTGTCTTCACTAGCCAACTTCATCCTCAAATTCTCCATGCCTTAGCCAAATTTCCAACCCATCTTGTATTCTACTTGGGCGTACTTCACTCTGATATTTCATCCAACTTAGGCTCGAGAAAAATGCTTTCATCAGGAATTTGATCAAAAATTATCTAGGCGATTATTTTCAAATTCATCCACCAAGGCATTTTTTAACACATTTTATCCCTTGCCTTAGATTTTTTTAAAAATTTTCCCTTAGGAAAATTCATTATTTCAAGTGCCGATCAAATTCTCCATCCTGAAGGCTTCGGCGAACTGTGGAAGACTTTGAAATCTATTCCTTGTCGAAGATCTTCAATACCCAAAAGAATATTTTCTTCAAAACTTGTCGAATCCATGGGTATACAACGAACAGGTTCATTTAATTTTTTTGAATTTCAACCTTAGGAAAATATTCTTTCATCAAACTTATTTCATTTCTTCATCCCCTCTGAGAATTTTGTTGCTCTGACTTGAAAATTTTCGTTGATCCTGTGCAGCAGGCATCATCTGACTTCATTCCGGCAAATTCATTCAATCTTCAGGAATTTTTTTTTTATAACTCCAAGTCCAAGCGTATTTTCCTAAGGAAGAAAATATTTGTGCCTTAGAAAAATATTTTTTTGAATTTTTTTGCCTTAGAGATTTTACTCAACTTCATCCATCCTGCCTGTGAGAAATTTTATTATTATTTCAACTCACTTAGAGAATTTTCTTGAAAGCACATATCATGGAGGATTTTAATTTCAACGCCCTCTATATTTTATTCATCACTTGGCAATATTCTCCATTTAAATCTTAGGCGTACTTCATATATCATGAGGAACATTTTCAACGCCTAGGCAACATTTATCTTTAAATTTCACACTCTTTATTCACCCTCTACTTACTTCAACTTGGGCGCATATCACACCTCATGAAGGATGGGCACATATTGCATGTAGAGGAGGACGAGTTTCATACTTAGAAAAATTTTCAAATCATCTCCTTGAAGAGGGTGCAAATGAAGGCATGAGGAGGATAAACATTTCAACGCCTAGCTTTGACTTCTTAGACTCCTCCAAGCATGGGCGCATTTTTAATGTGAGGAGGATAAAACACTTATGTGACCCTTGAGCTTCCTTCTTTTTGTCTTCACATGGCCTCACTTGGGCGCATTTTGCTATGTGTGGAGGATGAAACTCCCAACGCCCTTGACTTGTTGACTCCTTGTGAACTTGGGCGCATTTTGCCATGTATGAAGGATGAAAATTTTGACTTCTTTTGAATTCTTTGACCTTGTTGCATGGGCGCATTTTGCCATAGGAGGTGGACGAAACTTTGTACTTAGAAACTTTTTCACATACATTGCTTTGTGAGGAGGGCGCATTTGGCCTAGGCTGAAGGATATTCCTCATACTTAGAATTTTTTTTTTTAAATTTCACCAGCTTTTCCTTGGGTGCATTTTAGCTAGGCAGGAGGATGAAACTTTCACTTGGAATATTTTTTTGCATGCATGACTTGAGGGCGCATATGGAGGTAGCTGCAAGATGAGATCAACGCTTAAGATATTTTTCACCACCTTATTTCTCCTTGGCAAGTTGGGCACATATGGAGGTGTCTGCAGGATGAAACTCAAACTTAGACATGTTCTTACCTTCTTCTGCCAGCTTCTCCATGCCTTACTATAAATAGTAAGTCCTTTGATTTTCATATCTTAGAGGCTCAGATTGCTTTGAAATTTTGAACACTGGATCTTCATGACTCCGTTAACCTGTTGACATTGTTATTCTGAGTTGGCCTGCTATTTTTAGCCCATTTCTGAAGGTGATTTGCTATTTATAGTAACTGCTTGTTTCTGGTACCTCCACAACTCCGTTTGATTTGAAATTTGAATGACGTGCTCCTCACCACGTGACTTGCCTGTTAACATTGGCGCTTGTTGCTGACTTTCTATTTTTAGCCAGTTTCTAAAATGACTTACTATAAATAGTAAGTGCTCCATTTGCCTTCAAATTTTACTAGCGGATAGCTTGAAAGATACTGATCGCGGTGGTATACACCGGTTTTTTGAAAATTCTGACTTTTTATCCCTCATTTTGGGTCCTGAAGCTGGAAACCCTAGTTCAACTTGCATGCATATCAAATGACCTCTGTTTGTTCTCGTTTCTGTTGCATTGCGATCAGTTTGTGATTCTGAAGTGCTGGGAGGTAGCTGTCGAAATGTATCTGCTAAAAATAGCAAGTTGTTGAAGGAGTGATTATCTCGCTTTGCATGTCACATCACTGCGAAGCTCTCGAAAAACCCATAAAGAATCATCCGACATGCAAAGAAAACCCTGACATGCAAACCCTAAAAATAGCCTCCGAAGGTTGAACTTTGAAAGTCGTTATCTCACTTTGCATGTTATATCACTGCGAAGGTCTCAGAAAACCCAGAAGGAATCCTCAGACATGCATTGAAAAACTCTGCATATAAACCCTGAAATTTGCCCTAGAAGCTAAACTGCTAAAAATAGTAAGTTGTCGGTTTCAGCTCAAATTTTGCACACGAGCAGCTTGATGTGTTTTGAATGCAATGTGACTGTTAAAACTTCAAGAATGCTGACGGAATGCCCTGAATTACACACTTACTAAAAATAGTAAGTTGTCGGAATTCGATGGAATTTCAATGGAAACTTGCTAGAAGCACACTGACACCAATGTTAGTCTCAATTTTCAATTTATTCACCTCGCTTGACCACAAATTGGCTAGAAAGTTCAAAACCCTAATTTTACAGACTTGGCCAAAATTTCACGTTTAAGCTCACAAACGGGCACATACCCAGAAAGGCAGACATCAGAAAAGAGACAGAGAGAGAGAGAGAAAAACCAAAGCCAAAAAGACCGGAATGGAGCAAAAATTAGGGGTCCCTATCTTGAATGGGGCGATGTGTGAAAAGGTCACAACAAGACTAATACCATTTATTAGATGCTTCTGTTAGGCGTGAAGATGAATATTATTTTGAGGAAAATGCCGACAGAGTTGGTTTTGATTTAAAATGGGATTTCTCTAAGTAGGCCGACCTAATTAGAGAATGCGAATGTATATGGTGTATATATAAGACATTTTTTGAGAAGTAGGTGGGGTGACATGAGCAAAGATAAGAGATAAAAAGGTGATGAAAGTCAGAGAGTGCGAATGTGTGAAATTGTACATGTGAGCAGACAAAATTGTTGAGTACACTTACAGAGAAGTGTTTTATATACTATGCTTCACCGAAACTGAACTCCAACACAAGGTGCATTCTATCTCAGTTCATCTCTTGGCAGTGAGCCATACTCTATTTTGTAAATTATTTCAGGTTGTGAGCCTTCAAGGACAGTGTGTCTTGGCAGTGAGCCATTGTAATAATCTATATCCAGATATATTATATTGTGAGTTAATCCTCACCATGGTTTTTCCCATTTTGGGTTTTCCATGTAAAAATACTGGTGTTCATATGTATTGTCATCTTGTGTTGATTCCATGCTTTCACTAATTGTTATAGTTAGAGTTGTGTTATTGCTTGGATGGATACTATGTAAATGGTTTAATGGAATACTGATTCACTCCCCACCCCCCCCAATATTTTGGGTGTTCAACAAGTTCAATAGCCTATCTAGAAATTGTTAGAAATGTGTGTGCACAATTTCAGGTGAACTAAGTCCCACCTGCATAGAAATCTCAAGGATTTCTCCACAACTTGCAACAAAAGGAAATTTACTGTCATAAATTGCCAAGTGACCTAGTGCTTGCACTGCTACTAATTGCTCAACCCAAGTTAATCTTTCACTTAAAAGCTCCAGCAATGGAGAGAGAACTCTTGCCTGTACAACCCTCTTAGCAAACTCATCCATGGTCATAGAGTATGACACAATGATGCGGGCTGCATAGTATGGAATGTACATGTTTTGATCATGCCAAAGCCACTGCCAATTGTGTACATGTTTTGATCTAAGAGCTGACATGCATTGAAAATATCCAAGTTAATGAACTCAAGATCATTTGGATGCAACATAGCAGTGGTCCACAGGCCACTAATGGCAAGAATCTGGCCTTCATCATCTTGAGAGGGTGGATTTTTTTGTTTCTTCACTAAATTCAAATAGTTGTCCACCATTTGCTTGGATTCCCTTCTTTCATGCACAAAGGAGACATTCCAGATATTGGCAAGACGATTTTTATCCAGGATTCACCAGCTAAACATGCATCTTCTTGTCTTCACAACTCATAAAATCTTCACGAAATCTTCAAACTTACAAAAGTCAGCACCTTTCATTTCAGATTTCCAACTATCATTTTATATTTCTGCGAACAACAAGATTAGAAGGTTTTCTGGCCAGCACTTCTCTTTTAATACCACTCAGCCTGATTCACTCACTAGTTTTCTTTTTTCTTCATTGTTGCTACTCAAGGAGACCATGAAAGGCATTTCAATCTCTTCCTTTGCTGCTTAAAGCTACTCTTGTCTGTTGTAATGAACTCCAAGGAAGGAGAGAAAAGAAATAAACCTGAAGCAGTAATGTGTTCCTCATTTGTCCAGTCTCCCTACAGCCTGAGACAACTAACACCTGCAAATACCCTTCTACATCTCCTCCAACCACTGCCTATACTCTCTTGGTGCTGCATCAAACTGTGATTCATTGTAATGACCCAAAACTGTGATTCATTGTAATCACCCAAAAATGTGATTCATTTAAAGTTCTAAAATGGGAGGTTCAGACAGTTGAAAATAAGAACAGAAAAATAGGTCAAAACAAAAGGGCTTAAAAGAGCAGAGAAAAAATATCAAGTGTGAAAAGAATTTTGCATAAAAATTGGTTGTAGAAGATTATGGAACACGAAAGGGGATTTCTTTGAAAATTTTATTTGTTGAAGTCTCATTCATTGGTCCTTGCCTTTGCACTGAAAATTTATTTACCCAAACCATTGCTCTATTTCCTCTTGTTAGAATCATAGTGAAAGAAATATAACAAATCCACACGAAAAAAAATAATGACATTCACTGCACATGTATCAAATGAAGCAAAGATATATAGAATAATTGGGTTGTGGCCCAAATTTACTTTGAATATAATAAGCAGGCAAGGCCATTTCAAGGGGGTAGCCTTCCAAATGCTTAAGCCAATATGAATCATACCAATGATGATGATGTCCAATTGAATATCTAATCCATATTTATAGCTCTATTAGGTCAGCAAAACCACATTAACATTGATGTGAATCACTAATAGAAACTAGAAACCTCTACATGAATAAGACAAAAGATTACATAAGCACCATTTCAGCCCTCCATAAATCATTCATACATATGACATGTACAATGAAGAACACTACAATGTCAGTAAGATAAGGAAAAAGGAACAAAATTCAAAATCAAAATATGAAAATTTTCATCATTAACATTTAATGCAGCTGAGAAGTCATGAAACATGATTTCTTTCAAAAGATGCCTTTCATGAATAACATATTACCTAGGAAGAAAGTGAGAGAAGGTGATCACTTGGGAACTTGTTTCCTTAATTTCCTGAATTGTATCAAAATGCTTATAGTTCAGTTCATTGAAGTATTTAGATAGAGAGAGACTGGAAGTTGATAATGTTGATGGCCACTTGCATGCATGAAAGTCCTTACAAGCCTGCAGACAACACACATGGCATGCTTCTTTAGAAAAGAGAGAAAACTGCCACAGTAACATGATGTTAAAATTTAAATAATCAAAACTAATGAATATTCTTGAATCTCAGTGCTAATAATGAACAGTCCTACATAGCTCATATTGAGATTCAAATTCACTTAAATTATTGAAATAGATTACAATCAAAGAACTCCCACTGATTTCTACCATGAGGTACATTTAATTAGCTCCCGATATGTTGAAAAGAGCTGTAGTGCAGAAAATATAATCCAAAGTACAAAAGCAATATCCACCCTAGAATTCATTGAGGCACTGCATTGTGGTTAGTCAATTCCACAAAGTAAGAGCTTGGTTATAGTAAATTCATTGAGGCACTGCTGCATTTCTTAGACCTCTAGGGCAGGGAGATAGTGAAGTCCATCAATTCCCCAACACTTTGAATAGAGAGGATTACTCAGGCCTCTGAGGCATTAATTACACTAAGTTCCTTGGCCTTCCCAAGGTAGTGATTGACTAAAGACCTCAAGTCTTTCAATGCATTTTGATCACTATAAACTTTATTGCTTAGTATTTGTCTTAGTCTAGTACATGAGAGTGAGCTCGCTTGAGTTCTATATTGGCAATCAAGTGTCCATACAGAATGGATGAGCATCAAGGGACACATGCCTATTCAACAGATTGGATGACGGTTTTCTTCCACAATAGACCTATAAGTTTTCAATTTAGTAATGTTATGTGAGCTGTTCTCTATTTTGTTGTTGTGCAGATATCCAGGTCAGACTATTCACAATAGCAGCATGAAAACCATACTCTACATACCTCCTCCACAATGGAAAACAAGGAACTGAATCCATAAGAGGTAATGGCACAAAAGATACATGTTATACAACAAAGGAATTAATCAAAGAATAAATATGATGGCTTATGATGATAAAATAAAACTGAAACCATGCAAATAGAAATTTACGCTATCCCAAACCATGGAGAAGTTGACAAAACAATTGACCAAGTCCAGAAAAAAATAGGGCCAAAAAGCTGAAATTTCATTCAGACACACCCCTAGTGAAAAGGGTCAACAAGAGAAATTGTTGTTACCCATATGAAATATTTTCATATAGGCATTTTTTTACTCAAACATAAACCATTTTTTGTCTAGTCATTCTGTAAGAGACCTGGTGTCTCTAAACCCCCGAAACTGTGCTGAATGATGCAAAAAAAAATTATTTTTTTTTTTTGATGGTTTTGTAATTTTTTTTGTGTTTT
>VDFB02279792.1:0-43414 GCA_007258455.2 Sequoia sempervirens | reverse complement strand
AAGAAATGAACAAGAAGAGGAGGAAAATCCTTTTGTTGATGCATTTCCCAATTTGACCAGTCATTCCGAAACTTCCTCTGAAGAGCAAGATGCCCAAAACTTGATTGAGAATCCATTTGCTTTGATAGTCCATCAAGCAATTATGGTTGGGTAAAACCCAAATAGACCTAATCATCCAACTTTTTCATTCCCTATCACTCACCAAAATGAAGTTGATAACCTAAGAACATCCCTGCTTCAGTTCTTCCTAAATTCTATGGGCTTGTAACAGAGGACCCTGATACTTTCTTGTTTGAATTTGATATCCTCTATAGAAGTTATGATTACACTATTGATGCTCATAGGCTTAAATTGTTTCTTACTACCTTAAAGGATGCTGCATTAAGATGGTTTATGGGCTTAGGTAGGAATACTGTAGATACTTGGGATGATATGAAAGCAAAGTTTCTTGACAAGTATAAAGAATATTGTAGAGGCAATGATATGAGAGGAGATGATATCTTTAGGATGCAACAAAAGGAGGATGAAAGTTTGAAGGACTATATTTCAAGGTTCCTATTTTTTCTATAGAAATACCCACATCATTCTCTCAATGAAGAGTCTCAAAAGTTTCTCTTCCTTAGAGGGATCAATGAAAATTGCACTGATGCTCTGGACCTAATAGGAGGAGGAGATATCACCCAAGTTCCCTGGGATGATATTAAGAAGATATGTCAGAATTACTCTAGGGTAGCTATAAAGAAAGGAAGAGGTTACCAATCTTCTATGGGTAAATCCTCCACTAATGGAGTTTCAAGGATGGAAATCACTCATTTGCTGGCAGATTTCAAGCAAGATATCATAAACAATATGGCCACTCAACTAGATACACTTCAAGCAAAGAAGATACATGAGGAGGCAGAGGCAATGTTGACATAATATTGTCCTCATTGCAGAAAAAAGGACTACAGATGTAAAATGGTAGCCAACATTGACATCAAGCAAATTCCACTAGAATTCAAGACAATTCAGGATGATGATGATCAAGTTTTCTACATTGCACAAAGAAGGCCATGGGCTCCAAGACAAGGTATGCCATCAGACCCATTATATTTCAATGGGCCTTATTTGAATTCTTATGCATCCGGTAATCAATGGCAACCACCATACCCATCAAACTTTGGAGGCTATCCACCTTAGCCTTGGAACAACCCTTCAAATACTTGTCCCAATTACCAAAACTCTCCACCTCAGTGGCAGTAACCTCCAAGAAATTGGAAACAAACATCCCAATGGAGGGGAGGACAACAATGGCCAAATAAGGCAACTAATTACATGCAACCACCTCCACAGCCTCAACAGCTAGCCATAATGCCTCCTCCTTCCAACTCAAAATCTAGCACACCTAGACCTACTCAGTTACTAGCTCAACCCACACCTAACCCAAAAAACAAACCACAACAACAACCAGTTTAATCTATAGATCCCAATCAATTTACTGCATATGATGTGAGTGTAAGTGATAGTCATCTGCGTTCAGGAACCACTTTGTCATCTTCTTCCACTCCTATCATAACAGAGCTTCTTGTGGAAGAAGAGGATCATCAAAATTTATTTGATATCCTTGCTCAGTCAAGTGTGCCCAAGAATCTTGAACCAGTTCAACAGTCTAATCAAGACCCACCATTTCCTCAATAGTTAGAAGTTGTTAAACAAAAGGAAGAAAAGGAAGAAACAACCTTTGATATTCTGGATCAGTTAAAACACATACGTGTCAAGATACCTTTGTTCCAGGCCATAAAATATGTCCCTATATATAGTAAGGCAATTAAGAAAGCATGTATCAAAAAACCAGGGAGGAAAAAGGACCCCACTACCATTCATGTGGTAGGGTAGTTGGAAGATATCATGCTTGGGAAAGTAATTGTTCCTAAATATACTGACCCAGGTAGTCCTATAGTTGGATTCATTATAAATGGAATCTAAGTAAAGAATGCTCTAATAGACTTGGGAGCAACTATCAATGTGATGACTAAGGATATCCTACAACAACTTAATGTTATAAATATGAGACCTACTCCTACTGTCCTGCAACTTGCTGATAGTTCCACTGTCAAACCAGATGGCATAGTAGAAGACCTTGTTGTTACTCTAGACTCTTGGGAATATCCAACAGACTTCATGATCCTTTCCCCTAAAGCTACATTAGGAGGGTACCCCATTATTATGGGAAGGCCATGGTTAGCTACAACATATGCCTAAATTGGATGTCGGTCAGGGGACATGACTATTTATGATGAGAGAAGCACTAAAAAGCTTGTCCTTTATCCTCCTGCTCAACCATCCCATGATGTGGACAACCCCATCTGACCACATGTTGGAGAAGAGGTCGAGGAGGTCAATTCAGTGACACAACTCATGATGATAGGCATAAGTCCTTTTATATAGCTTCAGGAAGAGGCTGAAATATTATCCCATATAATTTAGAACCATTGTGAAGTGCATGAAGAATCACCCACTCATGAATCAAGTTCTGCATGTCCATTGCAGATACTTCTACCAGCTTCTCCTGCACCTGAATTTCCTGCATCAACAAATATGTGTCATACATTGTTACCACATGAACTAAAAATTTCAAGCATTAGTGAAACATCCATGATTGAGTTGACCGCGCAAGTACAAGTTTCAGAGGGGAAACATTTGAATATTAATAACATGCTTAGTCAAGAGCAGCAGTTGTCCCTTACAAATATGTTAAAGTTGTATCAACATGCATTTGCATTTACCATGACATGAAAGGATTAGATCCCAAACTCTGTACTCACATGATCTACATTAGAGATGACTGCACACTAGTAAGATAACCACAAAGGAGAATCAACCCTGCATTGAGGGAGATTGTGAAAGGGGAACTACATAAGTTATTGGATGTAGGATTTATCTACCCTATCTCAGACAACCAATGGGTGTCCCCTTTGGTAATTATGCCTAAAAAGGGAGGTAAATGGAGATTTTGTGTTGACTATAGAGAACTAAACTCTACCACTAAAAATGATCACTTTCCCCTTCGTTTTATAGACCAAGTATTGGATTCACTTGCAGGTAAGCAATATTTTTCCTTCTTAGATGGATTCAGTGGTTATAATCAGATACAAATTGCGCTCGAAGATCAGGAAAAGACAACTTTCACCTGTCCTTGGTGGACTTATGCCTATTCAGTACTTCCATTTGGTTTATGTAATGCACCTGTAACCTTTCAAAGAGAAGTTATTAGTATATTCTTAGACATTTCACATGATTGTATGGAGATCTAAATGGATGATTTTGCTACTTATGGTATTGATTTTGTAGAAGCATTAGAAAACCTAAGAAAAGTTTTGCAGAGATGTGAGGACCATAATTTGTCCTTGAACAATGAGAAATACTTTATGATGATGTAGGAAGGAGTGGTCCTTGGCCATTGTATCTCTCAGAAAGGAATTCAAGTGGACCTAGCCAAAATTGAGGTAATTACCAATATTTCTATTCTTGTCAAGCAAAAAGATGTTAGAAGTTTCCTAGGACATGCAGGATACTATAGGCACTCCATAAAATATTTTAGTAAGATGGAAACACCACTTTATAATTTTCTAACTAATGATGCTGAGTTCCAGTGGACAAAGGATTGTGATAAAGCATTCTCTGATTTAAAAAAAACATTAACCCATGCTCCTACTCAAAGGCCCTAATTGGGGACTCCCTTTCCATATTCACACAGATGCATCTGATTATGCTATAGGTGTTGTCTTGGGACAAAACGAGGGAGCAATAGAGAATGCAATCTACTTTGTCAGCAAGAACCTACAAGAAGTTGAGTTTAATTACACAGTTACAGAGAAGGAGATGTTGGCAGTCATTTATGCTCTCAACAAGTTCAGGCATTATATCACAGGATACCAAATCTTTGTCCATACATACCATGCAACCATAAGATACCTTATGAAAAAGCCATTGATTTCAGGAAGGTTATCAAGGTGGTTGTTGTTAATGCAAGAATTTGATATCACCATTATAGACAAGCCAGGTAAGGCAAATGTTGTGCAGATTTTCTCTCTAGATTGACTACATCAGAGGACACTCAAGCCATTTATGACTCCTTTCCCAATGAATATTTGTTTTCCATTAGTGTGCACACACCTTGGTATGTAGATATAGCCAATTATCTAGTTTCGGGAAGAGTTCCCCCTCATTTCTCCCCAAAAGAGATAAGGGTTCTTATTGAGAAAACTTTTCCATTCTCATGGATAGCAGGTTGTTTATTCTATATTGGACTAGATCATGTGATGAGAAGATGTGTAAGAGAGGATGAAACTTATGATATACTATATGCATGCCATAATGAACCCTGTGGGGACACTTTGCAGCTAAAACAACAATGATGAAGATTATCAATACAGGGTATTACTGGCCTACACTTCATAAGGATGCAGGAAAATACACTAGAAAATGTGACAAGTGTCAAAGGATGGGCCGACCAACTAAATTAGATGAGATGCCTCTATACCCTCAAGTAGTTATCACACCATTTGATAAGTGGGGACTTGATTTTGTAGGTCCAATTGATCCACCATCAAATGGAAAATCTTACATCTTGGTTTGTATTGATTATGTGACTAAATGGGTTGAGGTGAAAGCCATGAAACATGTTAGGGATAATAAAGTTGCAGAATTCCTCTATGAAGAAATATTCACATGCTATGGAGTTCCTAGAGAAATAGTCACAGATCAAGGGGCTCAGTTCACATCCACTCTTGTCATAGCATTGGTGAATGAGTATAATGTCAGGCATAGAAAATCCACACCCTATCACCCTCAAGCCAATGGCCAGTCTGAGGTAACAAATATGGAAATATAATCTATTGTGACCAAAACAGTAGCAATCCACAGGAAAGATTGGGCAAATAGGTTGCCAAAAGCTGTCTGGGCCTATAGAACCACTTGGAAAACCACCACTGGTTTTACTCCCTTTGAACTATTATATGGAAAAACAACAATGATACTTATAGATTTTGAACAAAAAACTCTTAGAACAACACTAGACCTTGGAATAGATATATCCGAGGCACAAAAGGATAGGGTTATGCAACTAAATGCCTTAGATGAGATGAGGAAATCAGCTCTCCACCATGCTGAGATGGTGCAGAACTAGAGAGTTCGATGGCATGATAAATACATCAAAGAAAAGAAGTTCCAGCCAGGTGACTGGGCACTTCTTTATGATTCCAGGTATAAAGACAATGTAGGCAAACTTTAAACCTAGTGGTTGGGACCCTATGAGATTGCAGAGGTCTTTCCCAATGGTGTTGTTCAACTTACAATAATTGATCCTGTCAGGTTCAAGCTGTTGGTCAGTGGTCATTGTCTCAGGTTATACCATAAACTAGCCTCAAAAGAAGAGTTCATGCACCAATTTATTGAATACCAGAATTTTGAAGTTCCTATAGCCAAAGGAAGCGAACCTAGTGTCCATCCTTCTTACTAGTCAAAGGTATGCATGCAATCATAATAAAGATTTCCACTTTTTGTGGGAATTAACTTCTTCGTCAATAAACCTACCCGCCCATTCATCTCCATCACTTCATTTAATAGCTCAACTATACTTTTCTGGTGACTGGTACTTCCTTCCACATTCTTTGGAAAAACACTCCAAATTTTTAGGTACATACATAACAACTTAATGTATCTTAATCACCTTACATGCATTTGTTTAATTATTGTACTTTAATATTGATATTTCACATAGAAAATCTTGTTAGTATGTCCTGTTACATCATAAATTCCATCCCAGCCTGTGCAGACACATTCTTTTATTTAGGTTGGGGGGGAGTGTGAACCCACATGTCATACATGTCATTAATCATTTCATATGCCAGCATGGCAACAAATTTGAAATGATGTAGTTGAAGTGACATCCTACATGCATGATATGACACTAAGCTGCCATTTTCTTTGATGATACCCCTCCTTTATGTCTTCTTTATTGCCTTAGTCGGAATCATAATGCCACTAAAAAGGTAAATTGAGAAGTCATATGACAATGGCATTAGTACTGGTGAGAGTTACAGGAAACAAAAGAGAAATTGGGTTTTCAAAAGAAGGATTACAAGAAAGAAGTCTTACAGAAGCATTTTCTAGAGTGTGAGTAGAGGCAATGGGAGGTCAGTTAATAAAAAATGAATCAACAGTTCACCAGGTAATCCTACAGGATGCATTATGTGAGCCTGAATTCAGAAATTGTGGTTGGCTAGATTACTTTCTGAAGCTAAATAGTTTCAATAACGACACTGCCTTAGAATTTGCACAAACATTTTCTAATGGAAAGGCAATGGTGAAAGGACTAAGAGTTATAGCCACCGAAGAAAGGATTGTTGAAGTGTCAGGTTTTCCTGTTGAAGGAGAACCCTACCCTACTTCTAGGGATGCTAGATCAGCTAGAGTAGAATTCACCAAGCCTAGTGATCCTCCACTTGTTATAGACAAACAAGGAACAAGAAGAACCTCTTTGCCAGAAAAATGGAAACAAGTTGTTGTTTACATTATCAAATACATTACCTGCGAGGGTCGCCAATCCTATCTCCATTTTGTACATTTCAAGCTTTTGAATCACATGAGACATGGCAGAGGATGAATGTGCCAAACGTCCTATACAATCTTCTTGCAATCATGGTTACTGAGACACAAAAAGGTAGGGAAAAATCTATTTCCCATCATTGTTTGATTAAATTTCTGGTAGAAAATTCTTTGCAAGATGTGTCCAATATGTCATGGGATGAATTTTTGAACATAAAGAAGTTCAAATTAGAAAATGCAGGTCCTAGAGGTCAACCCCTAACTCATAGGTTTAGTGGGGATGAGGGGGTTATTAAAATCACTCCTGGAGCTTCAACTTCTGGGGAAAACCCTAACACAAACCCTCTTGCAGTAGAACCTATAGTAGAAATTGGTTCCTCTGAATCTAAGCATGCGGATGAAGACATTTCATCTTTGGACCCTAATGTCAATGTTCCCCCTAAAACCATAGTTCGCACTAGGGATGTTATTCGAAAGGAGGAAGCAAAAATGAGGAAAGTAGTAATTAGCAAAGGGAAGGCTAAGAAGCAAAAACCAAGAAAGGTAAATCCTATCCCTAGTAAGCTGAAAAATGAAGATATTGATCATCTTGCAGTTGCTGGAAAAAATAAAAGTCCTCCAAAGAAATCAAAACTGACCGAGTTTGCTACTGGTGTGCCTCCAAAAAGGAGCCATATACTCAGAGGGAAACCTAGGAAGGAGGCAGAAGCTCCTAAAGAGTAGGAAAATATAGGATTGGTAGAACTTGTTGTTGTTGTAGAGCAAGTTGAACACCAGGAACCAGTGCGACACAGAGAAAATTGAACATCAAGAACCAGTGCAAACAAAGCAAGTTGAACATCACGAACTGGTGCAAGGGAAGATCCTAGCAGGAAAGCACAAACCTCCTACTTTCTCATGGGCATCAGGAGCCTTAGATTTATGGAAAGAAATGTAGGAGAAAGAGGAAGAATGGAATAAAGAAAAACTCAAGCTATAGGAAGAGATCAATAAGAAAAATAAAGAAATTGATGAGAAGAATGCAAAGATTAATGCATTAAAGGATAAGGTAAACAATGTGGTGACTCTAGTACCACAAATTATGGGATGTAGAACTCCCCCAAGGGTATATTCATTGCATTTAAAGGAGTGTCATCTTTCTTTTAAGTTGTCAAGGGTCATTTTTGGTCTAAACCTTTCCATTGAAACCCCAAAAGAATTTTTTCAAGCTTACCAATCCTCCCCTCCTAAAGTTAAAAAATTGTTGTGTGAATTGGGCGGGTGCATGAAGTTGGGTACCAATTTTGTGGCCATTTTTGAAAAAAAATTTAGAAAACGTGCTCGCGTTATAACGCACTCGTGTTATTTCACATTAAAAACAAAGAAAAAATTGAAATTATTTGTCTTGGGATACCAACCCAAAGGCTTGGAGGGCATTCCCAACAAGGTTAGAGACGTGTTTTTGCAAATTCTACAATTTTTCACATAATCGAGTCCGTGCTCACCATCAAGATTGCATCTAGTTCAATATCGATAAAATCAAACACACGGGTAATGTTACGTTCTCTCTTAGGTATCCAATGATGTAATTTTTTTCACTTTTTGACAATGTTAAGCCTTTCATCCATAATTTCTTTTGTTTATATGTCTATTTTTTGCTAAAAAGCAGTGTTTGGTGTTTTTTTTGTTATAAATTAACCATTCATCAAAATTTCAAATAAACTACATTTTTAGAAACTAGACTCCATTCTACAAATTTAATAAAAGAAAAGAAAAAAAAATCAATTATTTTCAAAAATTTGTAGGGGGAGCACGACCAAAATTCTACTTTTCAGGAAGTTCCCACTTAGAAAATTAGTAAAAAAACAAATATTCATTAAAAAATTATCAGAAAAATTGTGCATCAACTAGATGTTGTTAGCTAACTTCTAACCCTAGCGATTTTAAAAATAGTAAAAAAAAGTTCATCGTGCTCATGTCGTACAAGAGTTGCTATGTTGTGTTTTTTGACAAAAACAATACCAATTTGTGTACATCCCTTTTTTGAACCCCTTAATGTCAACCATTTTCAAAATAAATTAGTAGTTTAGAAAGTAGACTTGGAGCACTTCGATCCTTGTTTTTGTTCCATCTCAAAATTTTGAGTGTAACTATCCTCAATTTAACGTCCAAGGTCAGCATTTCCTGATTTCAGAAAAAAAAGTGGCCACTTAAGCCCCCTTTTTGGGAACCATCTCGGTGCACTTACCCAATTGTATTTGCACAACTATGTTGTTCCCAATTACCATGAATGGAATCCATTGTTATACATTGGGGATATTCACTTGAGGGAATTAATGTCATGGATTCAAAATGAAATTTGTTGGGGGCAACAATTCAAAATATACAGAGAAAGAGAAATCTATACCCCCTATCTCTAAGAGCTAAATCAAGCAATCCTGTAGATATCTACTACACATGGCACAAACTTCTTTATAATCCAAATTAAAAAAAGAGGATCATGCCTTGTAGGGAGGAAGCATACCTAGAATATGAGAAGGTAGTTGCCACTATAGGAAAGACAGTATTGGCATATATATCACAAAGATGGAATGATTTGCCAGATCAGTTAAAATAGGCTGAACTCCATTCCCTGCAAAATTATTATGCAACTTGCAAATGAAGCATCAATTATATACATCTTTGGAGGATGAAGCAACACTATTGGATCCCATTGATATTGCAACCACCTATTTTGTTGTGGCCAGTACCAGACTACAAAACCTATTAGTACAATGTAGATACAGAGAGACCAAGGCGGGGTAAATTGGAAAGCAAGCAAGGGTTCTATTGGGATCCAAATTCAGAAACGAAAAAAACTAATCAAGGGCATACAACAATTGGTGATTTCAGGGCTTTGATAAGGCAAATGAATTGAGTTCCCTCTATTGGAGGACCAATAGATCATTAGGTTGGGGGGAGATGATGAGTCCAAATAATGACTCATTTTTTATAGGGTTTATCATATGTTTGTTATTGTCACTATGGGGTTTTAGCACTTGGTTATTGATACTCTCTATGTTATTTCCCTAAACTTATGAACTTGGGCATGAACTTATCCCTATAACTTTTGATGGTATTAACCTGCTATGTGATATATTTATATTAATTTTACATGTGATTGAATTAATGTTATTCTAAGGTGACTATGGATATACAATTGGCTTGTGCACACTAATGTCATTATGTAGGTTCACATTAAGATGCAAATCTAAATGAAGCTTGCAAGGTGGAAGAAGTTCATGCTAGCTGGCCAATTGCTAAAGAAGTCAAAGAGATGACATTAAAGAGGTCAATGGAGGGAAACTCCTAGCTCGTGTGGAAGTTATAACTTACCTTTAAATGACCATGTCTATCAGTTGAGTAGATTTAGGAGGTTTTGCTATGTTGGATCCTCGTTGAGGCAAGATTGGCTTGACTAAAGTCTTGTGCATGCATAACTTCCTTCCTCTTTTTCATGCTTTTAATAAATGGCGTCCTCCTATTCTGTTAGAGTCGACTGCCCAGTTAGTTAGGGTTAGTTAGAAGCTTTCCTTCTATAAATAATGATTCGATGTTCCTCTTCTAGAGGTTGGATGTTCTGATATTGTACTTGAATTTTTAGTTTTAAGGAATACAATCATGTTGCTATTATGATGTAACAATGTTTTCAATGAATAAAATGACACTTTGATTTGTTGCATATGAGTTAGCTTAGGGAAGACTCATTCAAGGGGGGGCACTTGGTGAGAATTCCATCCATTTAGTTTAGCAGTTACTTTTTTGTTCAGTAATTAGTTATAGTCTTAGCAACTGTCTATTCCTATAACCATTGGAACTCTATTATGTGTTTGTTCCTGCAGCCAAGGCAGATAGAGTAACTTCTTGTCTATTTGCTGAGATTTCTATTTCTGTCATTCATTTCAGTCTAGTTTAGTTGTTGATTCATGCTCAGTACTTATGCTAATTCCTTTCAAGCATTTTACTTTTAGTATTGTTTCCTTTCTAGTTATAGGATAAGGATGACTACAGTTGAGTCCTAGTGCACAGACAATGCTGACCCATTTCAAGTTCACATCCCTGGGTTGACAATGAAATGAACCTTCATGATGAGCAAGATAACTACTTAATGCAGATATCTAATCTCTAAGTTATAGCTTTAAGGGCTTAGTTATTGAACCATTAGAGGAGGCCAACATATACCTTGATTCATCATATCTATGTGTGTTATCAAACATAAGGAAGGATATGCTCTTTACATCCCCAATCCCTGGATAAGCAATACATCATCATCATCCATCATTATATCTAATAAAGTCTCGCCGAATCATAGACTTGTTGGACTTCTGCATCTTCTCAAAATCAAGGGTTGATCCCCCTCATTCTTTTATCCTCTTTAACATTAACATGCCATCATGACATGCATCCATCCTGCATTCATAAAACATCAGCATACCCATCCTGCATACTCATACATATCATCATAATAGGATACATCATTCATCTCACGTGCATTGCATCATCATTTAAGACATTTAGGATAATATAGATTTGTTATTCTTAGCATCTTAATTCATCTCATTTGCATCATGATTATCATATAGATTTGTTAGTCTAATCATCCATACATCTATCTTGAACCTCTTTGTCGTGAGATCGACCCTCAAAATTAAAATTTTTGCCCAATCTCTCAAGGGGGCAATGTACCGGCATACTTCTTTCTACTGGGGCATCCGAAAATAAAATAAAATTCAAACTTTGATCTCAACAAGGTTATTCTTTGAACCAATGCAATAGGTACATTGCTTCAAAGAGGGGAAAAATATAGACATGCAAATAATCCTAACTAACATAGTGCATCTAATTCCAATCAATTATCATCAAATTCTTCTATTAATCAAATAAAGCAGTTTATTAGATTAATTCACTAATGTCCATCATGTTTAATTAAACAAATGAATTTGTTTAATTAAATCCCCAAAGTCCTCCTATTTGATTAAATAAATCAAATATAATGAATTCACTAACCCACTTAAAGTTAATTAAATTCTAAATTAATTAACATTAATCACCTTCTAATCCTAATTAATAAAATTCTCTAGATTTTAACTCCCCAAGAGTTAAATCAACCCATTATTAACTAACCCACTTGCACATGAAAATAGTTTCTTTTAATTAACTAATTACCTCATTTATCCTCTCAAAAGCATATTCTATGGAATATTCCTTCATTGACTCCCTTTATTTTACTTTCTTACCCAAACAATTTCCCTCCAAAACATCCCAACCACATGCATTTAATGCCTTTTACATATCAACCACATGCAAAATATGTTCAATCCTCACCCATTAGCATTGAGACAAGTGTCCCAATCTCATTGGCTCTCTTTTAGTCCCACATTCCTCCCATCTCTTCATTCTTCAATCCTCCAACCTATAAATAGAAGCCACTTCTACTTGAAAATCATCTACAATCTTATGCATTTGCACTATAGGCACATTTCATCTTGCATTTTATCACTCATATTTGCCTGTTTATTATTTTGGAAGCTTATCAAGAGGGTAGGAAAGGGCATCCTTTTCACATCAAAGGAGTACCACTCCCACTATGGGATAGGTTTGCACATGCTTTTATATGCTTTTATTTAACTTTTTTGATATTTAGTGTCTTGTTTGGCATATTTAGCATGATTCAATATCTCATAGGGAGGATTTTGTTTGCTTTGTTTAAAATGGATTAATATGCTATTATTTGTTTGTCTTTAAGCAAGCGTAGAAAAAATCTTCTACAGTTTGTATAGATAAATGAAAGCATAAAGGCTAATTAGTACCTTCGTTTTGTTGGGGATACCAACATCACACATCCTCCTACACCATTCTTTCTCCTAGAACCATTAAAGTACATTTTTTCAACACCTTCATGTTTCTCATTAGTCTTTTTAAGGTTAGGCATAAAAGAATCATCTTCATGCAAGAAATAAATACCGATACCATCTTATTATATGTGTTAGTATGGATTAAATTCATGATTTTCAATTCCCCATTCATCAACTAATAAATCAGGTATACCCTCAATGTGAGTATTTGACTCTTGGATAGCTGGATGATCTTCTTGATAAAAAAATGGTGCAATTAGCATTGATAACACTTGGAACATAAGGCTCAATATTCTCTTTTAGAATGGGTTCTAATTTTATGGCAACCTTCGTGTCATATCTAGTCCTAAAAATCATGTATGACCAATCTAATGACAAATAAGCCCTATCTTGGTTGTGAAGTCTCTTGATATACATAATGCAAAGTATGGTGGAAGGTCAATAACAAAGATATCTTGAAGGATTAAAAATTAGGGCATGTATGTATGGTGAGAATCAATCCCTTAATGACACCAAGAGTTTTTATGGTTGTATCATCTAGCTGTACATAACTCCTTTTGAAAGGGGCTCATACTCTAAACCAAACTTATCAACTATTTGTCTGGGCATGACTAAACTACTAGCCCTTGAATCTATCACACAATTATGACCCAAATGGTCACCAATGATTAATGACACATAGAATGGATGAGGTTTGAAATCCTTACCTTGTTTTTCACTCTTTGGCTAAGGTGTGTTTATATGGATAGCATGTGCTTGTTCCTTTGATGATGCTTTTGACATGCTAAGATTAAGCAAGGCAACTTGTAAGAGGCATTTTTTCCTAGGGATAGACAAAGATTCCCACATGGATATGTTCATATTCATTTTCTTCATATGATCAAGAATATCAAATGGAATGGAACTAACCTTTGGCTATATAATAGGATCAATAGTAGCTTCTTACCCTTATGTTGGTTGAGCATGTCCTTTGATTTGTTATTTTCTAGAAGTAGTCTTATTTCTTTGATTTTATTGCACCTTTGGGGCTGAAGATGGACTATCAACCCTTTGAATCATTGGAAAAGATTGAAAGGGCCCTTTATCAATTTATTTTTCCATTTCTACAACCTTTTTCTTTGATATCATGCCGGCTGTTATAAAAAAGGAGGATTGATTTTGTCCTTGTAGCTAATTTACCCCACAAAATTCTTCCCCTTGCCAATTCATGAATGTAGTATTATTTTGTACAAGTTCTTGCGAAGCTTCTTGCTATGATGGTGTTCCTTGTGATGTATTTTGAGAAGTAGTGTAATTTTGTACCATTAGTGTTTGGTTGAGAACTCCATTTGGACATGTGTTTTGGTTGTGAGCTTGGTTGTAAGGTAGAGACCATTCATAGTCTTATGCTAAATTGTTTTGGATAGGAATTAGTGTCTTAGAAGTGTTGGCAACATTTGGATTATATGATTGATAATTTCTAGCATTGATAGCATGGTTTTGGCCTTGATAATTTTCTTGGAATGGGGGCTTGTGAGGCTGATTGGGTTGATAAGGCTCTAGGTAAGGCCTATAAATTTGAGCTTGCTACTTTTTAATATTCACCAACTCATTTCCAAAAGTTTGAATAATACTTTTTACCTCTTGAAATTCATTGGATTGGATTGAGACAAATTGATTTTTAGTTGGTGTTTGATTGATTAGTGTTGGTATAGACACTATTGTAAGTATTAGAGATGGCATGGAGCATTGTATTTCTAGAAATCTGAGCATAACAGGTCTAGGTGAAATTTTTCCAGCTTGTATAACATTGTTCTTAGCCCTGATTGCTATCCCATAAGTGTGATAAGGCCTGATAAGGAATAGTAAGAGGATAAGGTTAGGTGAAGTTTAAGTTCAAGCCACAAAGGGAGGTAATGCCCATAAAATAAAAGGAATATAAGGATGGGATTAGGGTTGAAGCCTAATCCCCAATAGAAGGTATTTTCATGAGCCTGAAAAAGATAAAGGAAAGGGAGGACTTGTGGCCTAAATATGAAACCAAAGGTGGGCCCAAAGCTCGACCCATGATAAGGGAATTTTTTGATAGGATCTTTTCAATAACATGAAGGAAAATGTGCCAAGGTATGTGGCCTATTTTTGACGTGGAGCCTAATCATTGACGAGTAGCTTGGGGGTAGACTGTGAAAGTTTTTTTATGCTCATGATAAGGATGCAAATGCTCAAAAAATAGAGTGATAGCTATAGGGAGTCTTATGTCATTAATAAGGACAAGATGGTATATTTTGTCACATTTTTTGTTGACCCCCTCTTCACACCATTATGCTCACCGACATCCTTCTAGCTACCCAAATCTAATCCATGACTATTATAAGGATGTTTTTTTAATGTATATTCAGACGTAATTCTATAAGGAATAAACTACAGTGTACCTCATTCATTATTGTAGACTGTTGTTGTTAGTGAGGCTTCCCTAAATTGTGATCTTATGTCAAATTTTGTGGGCATATCTACAATTCATTTAATGCTCATCTAAACATGTTTACATTTCTTTGGGTGATTTGGAAACTAGGGTTCTTCTTTTCCAACCACGTTTCTCTTTTTTTGGCTTCCACTTTCAAAATAAAAGGGAATTCATTGCCTATTGTAGGGGTTCTTCATTTTTTGTTCTCAACATAGACATGCAATTTTGTAGCTCTACTACTCTAACAAGCCTATGCCTCTACATTAATACAATTTAACATATTTTACCTCCTCTCTATGCTTGCATTCTATGAAAATCTTGTTACCTCTATGCATGTATGAACACTTATCACTTTTATAGGTCTATATATTATGTTAATTTACTACAAGTCTTGATTATGGGTTATTTATGTCCCTTTTGGTGTCCTTTAGGCCCTAACCTTCATACTTACCTCTAAGAACTAATAAAATAGATAGTTGTGTGAAATTCTTTGGCGTTCTTCATTGATTCTTTGTGCAAAAATAGGCATGAAGAATCATAATTAATATAGGTGTATCACCACCCTTCCCCTTTTATGCATTCCTTCTCACTCTTTTCTCTAAAGAGAATTAATAGAATATGATTAGTTGTAGGATTATTCGATGTTGGGTTGGGCCATCACTGTTGCATCTAGGTTAGAGAGGAATCCAACCTTCTTTGGAGGTGTGATCTCAACAACAAGGGTCCCACACCTTAGATCACTCCCATTGTGTCATTGGAATGTTGGACCTAGTTTAGGAGGGTCTTACCAAAGGAACTATGTGGAGGGATATACTACATTGAGGGGTCCAAGTAAGTACCCTAGGCTTGTGTGTAAACATTATGTTGATAATAATGAAACTAAAAAGTTTATCAAGCTCTCTATTTTATTTGGATTCATTTATTGCTCCTAACAACTTTATGCACAAGTATGTCTAATGTGAATAAGTTTGAACATCAACTTTATATCAAAAATAATAATGGAAGATACTTTAAGTGCACATAACTAGAAACTTGATCAAATGAATCATGTCGCAATGGGGAAGTTTTGTAAATAACAAAAGTTTGTATTATTTACCAAAAAAATACCCTACAAGATAAAATTACTTAGAGGCTATTAGTTTCATTTTAAGAAAATATTAAAATAATTTAAGAAAATAAACAAATACATTAGAAATATAGTAAATATGCACAATATCTTTAAAAAAACAAGTTGGATATACTTTCATGACCACTAATTGCTTATGATTTTATTTAGAATTAGTAATTAATAGTTTGTGCACATCATGTATCTACTGAACAAATAACTTTTTCTACTACATATGCGTCAAGAAACTAATGAAGCAAAATTGGGAAAAACAAGTCTCCCTAGGGTGACAACATAATAGTATGTCCCACTTGTGGTACATCCTGATTTTTTCCTAAAATCATAAATATTTTTAAAAATATTAATGATTTAAGCCTAGAGGGGCTTCATCTAAGGGGGTTGGATCAAACTCCCTTGGATAAAAACCCCCTAATATTAAATCAAATCGTCGACAAAGGCTCCTCTACACTTATCAAAATGTTGACAAAAAATAATTTTGCTTCACCTTTTAAAGATCGCATTATGTCATTTGGAAATGTTATTTGTAAGTACATAGCCCTTACTATTAAATTTAAAAAATAAATATGTAGTATGTTTTGTTTAATATTATATATATATTTAATTTTATAGTGAATGTAGGTAAACTATCAAAAAATAATAACCTATATTCAAGACACTAAGAAAAATAATAAGCATTGCTTAGGAAAATCTCAAAAAATGTATTTCACTCCACATAGATGTCCTTGTTTCAGTGAAAAATTAAAAATAATCTCAATGATATATACTAAGAGAAATATGTTATTGAATAATATGGGTTTACAATTTTTATCAATACAAATACACAAATTAATTATAAATAAAATATTTAATAAAAATATCAAAAAAATCCATGCACTATACGTTAGAGTTAATGATCTAATTCCAATAAATCATAGAAATTTCTTATTTGTATTCAAAGTTGTGTTATGGAATAATGCCACTCAATAATAATAATAATTATAAATTGATTAAAAAAGAAGAGGATAAAAGTATTAAAAATAAATAAATTTTAAATAATATTTTGAATCTACATAGAAAATTTCATAACTCGTTAGTTTACATAATCGAAGAATTATTGACCGTTTGTTCCCTAAAATTGCAAATTAAAAAATATTGATTTTTAGCATCCCACTTAGGCCAAAAAGTGGGACATGCTATTATGTTGTCACCCCCCAATGCATTGCATTTTTTTATGAAGAGTGGCATTCTCTCTTCCTTCTTATTGAATATAATTCATCCATAAAATTCTAGTTCCTTTTTCTACAAATTGGATCTATTTCATCATCCATTAGCATTAACAAGGTCAAAATCCATCATATTGATAAAACATAACCTAAAGAGATGTGATCTCATGGATTGTAATGATTGCAAGATATGGTTGAATACCATTAGCCAAATTAACTACCCTAGAGTTAATTTTCATACATTTTTATCATTATAAACTATCTCTTAATAAGTGATATCCTTAAATATAAGATCCATTGACCAATTTGAAAGGTTTGTACCTTACTAGTCTAGATCAAGGCTCAATAACTATAAAAAGAGTTGTGCTCATTGTTTAATCATTCCTAAGGTAGTCCAAACTATCATTTGGAAGAGTTAGGTTGTTAAATTTACTTGAAAGGTAATACTTGAATATAAACCATGTTTGTCACTTCGAGCTTAACAATGTAATGGACCAAGAGTTACCAAGTGTCTAAATGGACTATGTTGGAAAATGTCAACATGTTGATGTTGTAGACCTATTTTAAAAAGTTCTCTAATGCTTTTTTGGAAAATTTTGAAGCCAAAATGATGTAATAATTATCAGTGGACATAGATCTAGAAATAAGGTCAAATTTAGTTGGATAGATCCCCGTATCTTCCCCATAATTAACTACCACCAAACTTGGTTGTATGCAATATAATGCTTGTCAGCGATGAACAAAACCATATAGTGTTGGCCAAGACATTTTAAGGATAAATGATCCATAATATTTATAGTTGAAGTTCCTTTGACATATAATACAAAATAAAAAAATACTTTTCATGTCATGTAATGCAACATTGGGTTTTAAAAACATCATTTGATACACTTGTTCATCCAGATAGTTGTAGTTTTTTCCAAATAACTCAAGAATAAACTATGTCATAATACACACAAAAGTGACATTAGAAATGTAGAACATATATAAAAAATAAACATGCACTTTAAGATATGTTTCATGGTTAAGTTAGAATCCAAAACGATGAGAATATAAATTAAAAAAATACTTCTAAATTCTATATCACCAAGCTATTTTAGGCACGTAAAATCAACAAAATCTATTTTGTGCATATCCTATAATTACAAAATTTTATGAGACCACATTTCTTTAAGAAATTTTATCAAACACTTCCTTATGTACCAATACCACAAACTCATGATGTAAAAAATAAATAGAGCATTGGTACAATTTTTTTATATAAAATATGTTTCAATAAGTTGTAAGTAGTATTGCATGTGGCTTTGTGCCATACAAGCATGGGTATATCAAATGTGAATGACCCAACCATCAAACTCTTCCTAGAAGGTAGCAATGCAATTACACACCAACAATCCAAACTTGCCAATTATCCATAAAAATTTCATTGAGCACATCATATCATACACTTTATGGCTTGACAATTGACCTTAAAATCCTCTTTGACACACCCATTGCACACTAACATGTGATTACTAGTTTATTTTTTTTCTAAAAAATAAGCTTTTCTCTCTCTTTTATTAAAATCTAAAAGCTACTTTAATATTCATGTCAACTTAGTGTAGACACTAAAATGATCCTTGTTTCACCTATCATTATTTTATTCATTAATAATATTCATTTTATCTTAATATTATTTATTATCATTCGTTATCCTTCACAATCATTTAATTAAATTATGTATATTCTTTAATCAAAGTGAGCTAACATTATCCATTAATTTTTATTTTTTATTGATGATCGTTGACAATTATTTTTTGCTCATTCGAGCATCAACATGAGATAAACACAAGTCATCATGAGCACAACCATGAAACTAATACTAGCTCCTTTCAAGCAACTACACACGAAATAACCAATGGAAGACTAAGAGTCACAACTTAGAATTCTATCTTAGATGTCCCTTTTGGGATTTGAAGTTGGATATCCATTAAATTAATTAATTAAATGCACTTATTTATCCACCTAATATCCATTAATAAATTAAATAAATATCAAGTTCCACCTAATATGCACCACTTATCCATTTAATAAACAATTAAATCCTCAAATTTCATCTATTTGGTTAACTAATTAATCAAAATAAATTAGTTCACCAATCTATTCAATCCACTTCCTCGTGCAATTAGTTCACTCCCTCATGCAATCAATTAGTTCTTCCATGCACTTATTTAAGTGTTTCATACAAATAGTTATCTCCTTCTCACCCACTCATCAATTCCGATTGAGTAATAATCCTTATTTTAATTAAAAAAAAAAAACTCTCAACTCCTCCATGATTGTCACCTCTCCATATTGACTCCACAATCCATGTAATTTAAAATCAAATCTCATCCATCCTTTCTTCTTTTCAAAAATCTATAAATTCAACCTTTCACCCATCATTTTGATGTAACACAATCCTTGCAAGCTTATGTTGTTAAATCTATCATCCAAAGAATATTAATGTTATGTTGTAGGAATTGAAGGAATTCACATACATACTTTGAAGCAATTTCATTTGTCTTGAGTAATTACTTTTTTCACGTGATGGGTGATGATGGCACGACATGCCCTCCAGTAACATGAGGATGGAGGAGAGACTAGACTTTGTAACCTCTTGCCCAGGATGCTTAAGCCAATTGAGCTAGGCCCTTCGCCCCATTAAATTATTTTTTAAATTCTTATTTGCTTGTTTTATTTTTCTTACTTACAATTAGAATCTCTAATTACAATATATACTTTATCTTATATTATATAATGAAATATTTATCTAGAGAATAAATAATTACCAAGCTCCAACAATCTTTCAAATGTGATCATGTTTCAAAATAAAATTCTTGATGAATTTAATAACTTCAAATATTTTTAAGGTGTTAAAATAATTAATTTTTATTTAATTTAAGAATTAAAGAGTATTTATTTGGTAAAAGAAAATTAGAGTATGATTTTGTTCTCATTCTTTGTAATGGTTACGGTTCAAATGCATAAATAAATATATGTATTTGACTAAGTGTAGGATTGAGGGGTATTTACTCTACCAAATTTATTTTGATTACTTAGATGGATAAATAATTAAACTTATTTGACTAAGCACAAAGATAAAGACACAATTTTGACCTCATACCTTATGGTAATTGTTGCTCAAAGCGCACAAATAATCATATTTTTTTACTAAGGTATCTACTAGATTCATTAAGGTTGTTAAGATGCATGAATAATCAAACTTTTTTAATTAAGAGTATGAATTGAAGGTATCCACTTTATCAAATTCATACAAAATAACAATCACAATCTTATCACTTTCAACGATCATTATTTTTTGAATATTGATCAAATTTTTGACTAAACATAAGAATCAAGAAATATCTACTCTATTAAATAATATAATTTTGACTTCATTCCTTATTATACAAGACTAGAACACTTAACAAAATTTAATTTCTTATAAATACACCATGACCCCAACAACTTTTCTAATAAAGTCAAAAACAATTTAAGATGGTTGTGTTGAATGATCTCTCTTATAATTATTTTGTGTTGTTTTATCTAAAATGCCAAGATTATTTTAATAACCAAATATATTAAAAAAAAATACCTCGCACGATATTTAATTAAATTTAAAAAAAAAAAATTGTGACCAACGTGGGCACGGGACTTTGATGTAGATTGATATGGACATAAAGTCGTGACTTTGGTAAAAGATATGTAATCACATATCTCCAAAATTTATTTTATAATGATGTAAAAAGGGTTAGTATTAATAGCTAATTGATGTTGATGGGTGAAAACTTCTTAGCATTAAAAGGAAAGAGGTTGGGGTATTATCATAAATTGTACAAGAAAGGAAGGAATATTGCTCCTTTAGTGAAGATTGGACTTTTTGTTATTATAGTAAATACATTTTTGGTAAAGATAAAATTAATGTTGTTAGTGGTTAGTTATTTTTATTTACGCCGAAGGCGTATCCTTACTTGAGATGGACGAGCTAAGTTTGACCATCGACGGCTCCAGTCATCCTTCCGGCTAGAAATAATGCCCGCCGTTCATCGCAGACATCAAGCATATTGTCGCTTTCACCGGCCTGGGGATTTGACGTGAAATAATAGACGGTTTCGGCGGGGCGGGCCCCGCCCTTTGTCCCGCCTGTGTGTTTCATACGTAAATTAAAACGCGAGTTGCAATTAGACTTAATTACAATTAAAAGGCGATAGCATTTTACCCTCAAATTTATCCCTGTCAGGAGATCTTTCATATAGAAATTTCACGATTAATATCTCACCGCGTGTATCGCAGGAAGTAAAATTAAAAACCTCTGTTTCTCCCGAATGAAATCCCTTTGTCAATGAAATTAAGAATTCTCCAATTGCTTTCTCTAATGGTTTTCGTCAACCTCAGCCACTGCGCTTGTTGCAAGAAGGGCGCACAGATTTGTGTATGGGGTTGCGTATGAAAAGATGGAGAATGGGATCCATGGCGCGCAGCAGCATATGAGCAGAATGGTTATGTTGAAAAAGATAGCAGAAATTTTCAAGCAAACAAGGCCGCCATTGAGTTGCAGAGAAGAGGAGAAGCAGCTGAACGAAGGAAGGTAAAGGTTAGGGCACGAATATGGATCAATGGCTAGAAACAAACGTGAGAAGAAAAAAGTATTAAAAATCAGATCCGTCACTTTAAACAACGGTTAAATCAGATCCAGTCATTCGTCGGCTGGAGGAAATATCTAGGGTGGTATTGGGACCCGCCCGACCGCTTTGCATCCGCGTTTGAACTGTAGATACATGTCTAACTGGAGGAATTTTATGGATACAATTTTTTTTTATATACCTAAGGTTTTTATATATTTTATTAAAATATTGGAAATAGATACAGATCGTTTGCAATGCAGGGAATAACCACCGAACCACCAGAAGATACTAGAAACCCAACCAACCCAAGAAACGCTCAAAAAACAGAGCAAAATTGGCAGCTACCTTGCCCATTACAAAACCCATAGCTAGAACAACAGCCAAAAAGAAAGAAAAATTCAGACACAGAGGCTGAAGCTCAAAGAAATCCATTTAAGTTTTCAAACGTAGAGAAATCTTCAACCCATTCAAAGACCTCCTCCACCACCAACCCTAGCTTACGTTTCGGGAACTCAACAGCCATTGTCGAGATCATCCGGTGCCACATGAGCTCGGCCCCCCTCAAATCTAAGAGAAAGGGTTAGACCTTTACTGCATCGTCCGTCTTCCACAGGAGCTCCAAATCATAGGGACGCAGAATCCCTTTGCCCACGCAGGCCGCTTTCAAGGTCTCCTCCAGATCGCCCAACAAATCTCCACGAAAGAGATTCACCAACAATTCTTTAACATTCGCCTTGGACACTCCAACATCCAAAATAGCAGCCAAGAACCGTGAGGATATGTATGCATTGTCCCTTGCATACTCCTTTCTGTCCAAGTGACCCTTCCCAAGTAACATTTTAACTGCTACCAAGACCAGTGGGTTGCCCTCGAGCAAAACACGTTTAAGCCTTTGGTATGTGATTTCCTTAAATGCAGTTTGTCTCTTCGTTGCCACTAGAGAAACGGGAGTATCTGCACTGAAACATTCCAGCCCCTCCACGGAAACTGAAATGACGAATTTGGACCGGCTCGGCTTCGCCATTATCACCACCCAGCCGAAGAACCACCTGCACAAAAACAACCAGTAGAAAACAAATTTTGAAAAACACACAATTGAACTGCCACCACCCACCAACATTAATAAAGCCCGCGATCTACAAGCCAAATCCAAGCCACACGAGCGAGGAATAATGGCGATGCAAGGCAATCTGTCCTTGGATGGGATTTGCGTCCTCCAAAAATAAGCTTTAACCAAGACATCGCCTCGTAATGAAGACCGACTGCCACCAAGCCGATTTGCTTGATTTACCGTAAACGTCATACCCTACGTGCCTCACCATTTGGCAAGGCCCACGCTTCTTACTAAAATGGAGTCCACTCCTAAGCAGCACCCTTATTTGAGCTGACTCAGACCCCTCAGAAGCCCCTCAGCCAACGAACACCAGACAAATATTCCTTAGGCAACCACTAGAAAGAAGGAAAGAGTGATGTGACCATACCACGTGCCTCTCTTTCTTCTCACCCCCGACAACAACCCCATTGTCCTCTCCCTCTGCCACCCTGTCATCCACCTACCATCCAACCGTGCGAATGAGTGAAGGAGAGAAGGAGGGGGGGGTCCCACCCTACCACCCACAATTTTATGGATACAATTGGTTTATACGGTAATGGATATAATTGGTTTATAATATTATGCTTTTTGGTTTTTTGGAAAGGATTTAAGTTTTTTACTATGGATTGATTTAAATAAAAATAATATGTTTTCTCTATTAGTTAGAATAATATGTTTTATTTTTTATTTTTAAATAATTGTCTTCATTTATTTGAAAAAGTTATTTTGTTTTTTAAATTTATTATACTTATTATAAATAATTTAAGATTAAAATTTATAATTAATAATAAATAATTTAATTATACTTATTATTATAGTTTTATATAATACAAAAAATAGATCAAAATTCATTTTGATTGACTTTCCACACTTCTTCGGCGTACCCATTGCACACTAAGGTGCAATTGCTAGTTTTATTATATTTTAAAAAATAGATTGTAATAGTTGTAATATGTTGGAAAAAATTATCTATAAATGATTAATTAAGATTTGAATATAAATTAGTTTATTCATGAAGTTTGTGGGTAATATTGTTGACAAAGGTAAGATTTGAAGTTGGTTTGTTTCAAAGAGAATTTGTTGCTTCATAATTAACATTCTTAAAGATAAACTTTTTGAACATAAGTCAAGTGAATAAGAACATGTGAATAAGAACATGAAAGTAATGGGATGAGAAAATCATCAGTGGATATCAGGAATGCTTCTCCATTTATAAGTAAAAGAACAATTTTTCTAATTTCTACAAAGGGATCATCTAGCCCCTAAAATGCATAAATCATTGGCAAAAACATTTCACTTGGTTTTAACATTTATCCCCATTCTTTAAGGAATAACTCTGAAAGAAATTGTGGGAAATGAGTGAGAGTTTTGCTTTATTTAAACAAAATAATTATATAAATAGAGCGATTATGAAATTTTAAATAAATATGTACTAATAGCAATTGTAAGAGTCTAAGATAAAGTGAGAGTTGAAGCAAGTGTATTATGCAATGTATTGAGGTTTGATTAAGATTATCAAGAATAAATATGATAAATTTGTTTGTGATACAATTTTTTAATTCTCGAATATGTACTACTACTATTAAAATCTACTTTAGCTTGCACATCTAACCTATAACAACTTGGTTGCTTTTTTCAAGACTTGCCTTTACAACTAGGAATATGAACGAGTGTCATTGCGACCAAAGAAAGATATGTTGCCTAACCAATATAAAAATAAATACAGTTCTCATATGAAATTGAAACCCTAAACATTATGCATGTCATTCTTTCACCAACCTCAAACACAAAACTTATTGCCTTTAGATGTTAGTTATCAAGAATAAGAAATTTTTAGTGGTTATATGTCACCACCTGTTTATTTTTGACATTTCTACATCTCATTTTTGGCTATTTTTAGGTTTTTCAAAAGTGTCCAATTTACATATATTTGATAGATTCCATTGATCCCAAGATAAAGTCATGTTCAATTAGAATCTTAAATTCTTTCATATGGACACATATTATGTTATTGTATATAAAAATTTGGGCCCCAATCTTTCTAATTTGTTAGGGGCTAATTTTTATTTTCTAAGCTTGCTCCATTTTGACATCTTAATTTTAAAAGTTATATATTGATAGAAAAATTTAGACATTGAATCACTCTAAAGATTATATATTAATAGAAAAATGTAGTAACTAAATTGTGAAAAACTTAGTACATAGAAAAATATAGCCATCCACTCTAAAATTTGCTTCCTAATGTTAAAAAATTGCTAGGATATTATATGCTTCTTTATAGTGAATTTGTCAAAAAAATTATAAAAATTTTAAGAGTTCATTTGTTAAAGTATACCTTGATGAAGAGTGAGAAACCCTAGAAGGTTTTATGCTATACAAGCCATGTCTAGTTTGATCATATCCATTATTATACTTTAAATAAAACTTGAGAACAATAGCTAATGATTTTGAATTATTATCTTGCTTTCAAACAAGCTATGGCATGATAAGTGATGACTTTAACAACACATTTGGACATAGAAATTCTATTGTTACACCACTTGCTCAATATTATTTCTAATTTTAACCATTGACATCGTAATAATAATTAAAAATAGTGATGTGCAGCAACAGGGGGCAGAGTGGAATGCAATTATGGGAAGAATCCCAAATTTAATATCAGAAAATGATAACAAGGAACTGCTTAAACCAATTAGCATGGAAGAGGTAAAGAAAGTTGTGTTTCAGCTGGGGGCAGAAAAAGCTCCAGGACCTGACGGTTTTCTAGCCCTTTTTTATCAAAAATACTGGGAGATAATCAAGGATGATTTGACTAAGGCCGTGGAAGAGTCAAGAAGAAAAGCTACAGTTTTGGGGGCAATTAATCATACCTTTATTGCACTAGTTCCCAAGAAAAAGGAAGCCAAAAACATGGGGGATTACAGGCCTATTTCTCTTTGTAACACCCTTTACAAAATTATTGCGAAAACAATAGCAAATAGGCTGAAATTGGTAATTAACAAGTTAATTTCTGAGGAACAGAGCGGATTCATTCAAGGAAGGTCTATTGTTGAAGGTATTATAGTCGCTCATGAGACCATACATACGGCTAGGAAAATTAGGACCCCAAGCATGATAATAAAATTGGATATTTTAAAAGCATTTGACCGTGTGGACAGACAATTTCTGGCTGAGTTGCTGATCAGGTTTGGTTTTGACAGTAAATGGGTGGATTGGGTAAAAAGTTGCATAGGATCTCCAAAATTTTCTGTTCTAGTAAATGGTGTAGCCAAGGGGTTCTTTAATTCTTCACGTGGTATTAGACAGGGGGATCCTTTATCCCCCTTCTTGTTCATCATCCTAGCAGAGGCATTGGGAAGGAGTATTAGTCAGGCAAGGGTAGAAGGTTCATGGAAAGGAATCGAAGTCACTCCTAGGGTTGAGCCAAGCACTCATCAGCAATTTGTAGACGACACTATTCTGTTTGGTCAAGCGTCAAGAACAGAGGCAAGGGTAATCAGGAGCTTGTTGGATGTTTATAGTAAAGCTTCGGGGCAGTCTATAAATTGGAGGAAGTCAGAAGTGTACTTTCTCAATGTACAACCAAGTCTACAAAGGGACCTAACTAGAATCTTAGGGGTAAGAGTGGCTGGCCTTCCCGGGAGGTTTTTGGGGATGCCATTGTTTGGTGGCGTTAATAAGAAAGGTTTCTGGGATAAACTTGTTGACAGCTGCAAGAAAAAGATGGAATTATGGAAAGGGAGGTGGCTTTCTTCAGCAGGAAGATTGTTAATGATTAAGGCAGTTTTGGCAGCAATTCCAGTTTACTCAATGGCTTGTTTAAAAATCCCGGCGAGCATAGTTGACCAACTCAATCAAATTATGCGAAAGTTCTTTTGGAATGGGCCGAATGAAAACAATAAGGTTCCTCTTTTAGCTTGGGATAAGATTTGCATGCCACAAAAAGCAGGTGGGGCTGGAATAAGACAAATGAAAATTATGAATCTAGCAATGGGGGCGAAACTGGTTTGGATGATGTGCAAAGGAAATCAGAGGTGGGTCAGAATTTTGAGGCAGAAATACCTGGCTTCAGATGATCCTGTTAGCATAGTAAAAATCAGGAATCCACCAAGAGGATCAGCCATTTGGAATTTCATCTGTGAGAGCAAAAATCTGGTATCTAAACATATCACTTGGGAAGTTCATAATGGGCAGAAGGCTTCGTTCTGGCATGACTCATGGAATGGTCATGCGAAATTGTGCAACAAACCGCAAATGGATGAGTTAAGGGAAGAAACCATCAGAAAGTGGGGGTCCAAGGTAAGCAACTATGGCAGTAGTGTCATAATAAATGGGTTGAGTAAGTGGATCTGGAAAGATCTAAGTGAAATCAATGCCCCGATAGAGCAAAAGAATGCCTTAAATGCAGTGCTAAGGGAGAGATTCATTTTGGATATGGACAGTGAGGATGTTTTAAGGTGGTGTGCTTCTTCAGATGGTGAATACAAAGTAAAGATAGGCTATAAGATAAAAGAAAATGCAGAACCAGTCCATAGTTGGCCAATTCCCTTTTTCTGGGGAAAGGATGTTCTTCCAAAAGCGGGGGTGTTTTTGTGGCTTGCATTTCAAAATAAAGTCCTCACGCAGGACAGATTGGATTTGTTGGGTATCAAAGGCCCTAATAGGTGCATTCTGTGCAAGCAAAGTTTGGAAAATGTGGATCACCTTCTTCTTTCATGCCCGTATGCTGAGTACTGCTGGAAATCCATCATGGGCAAACTTGGATATCAATCTCCAGTCCCCCAAGGCCTAGGTACCTGGCTGTGCGCTTGGCCGAGAAAGCTAGATATGGGTGTCTTTAGTAGTATTTGGCAAATTATACCGTCCATGGTAAGCTGGGAAATATGGAAGGAAAGAAACAGAAGAATTTTTAGGGATCAAGCTATGGCCAGGGAAATGCTTTCGAAGAAAATCGAAGGATCAATAATAGAGCTAGTTAATGTGGCTGCAAGACGTAGACCTATTTCCAAAAATATCTTCACAAACAGGGATGTCGAGCTTTCGAATAAGTTTAAAGGGTTGAGTATTCCAACAATGGCTGGAACACAGTGTATAGAACAAAAGGCTGAATTAAGGAGGAAGACAGTATGGCAAAAACCGGAGGAAGGTTGGACCAAAATAAACTTTGATGGGGCTTCTTGTGGCAATCCGGGCTTGGCAGGCATCGGGTGTGTAGCTAGAAATTCGGAAGGTGTGGTGGTCAGGCAGAAAGCAAAATTCATAGGTCAGGCTTCAAATAATGAGGCTGAGTTCAGGGCTGCGCTGTGTGGCTTGGAGTTGGGAAAGGAATTGGGTGTGTCTAAGATTCATTTGGAAGGTGATTCACTCATCATAGTAAATGCGATTAGATCCAATTCTATCCCTAATTGGCTTCTGCGGAGATGGCTGAGTCCAATTTCAAGATTGATTTCTTCTTTCATGGAGTTTCGGATCAGTCATATTTATCGGGAGGGGAACACCTTGGCGGATAAATTAGCTAAGGAGGCGGCAGCAAGTATGGAGGCTGGGCTGGGTTAGGTCTGCACTTAACAGAAATATAATGTATTTGTCGTGGTGGTTTAGTAAGTCAAGGCAAGTCTGATGTGCTTTCACTTCTTCAAAGTAAGCACTAAATTCTCAAAATTCTGTTGAATGGTGTTAATAGGAAAGGTGTATTCCCAATCTGCTTAGATGTTCAACTGCTTCTGGAGGTTGGCTGTCTAGCTCAGGGAATTGGAACAGGGCATTCTCTGTAAATAGCACGTGGTGAATGCCAAGGGGAAAAAAAAGAGAACACGCATTTTGTTCCTGCGTGGTGCTCTGCAATTAATCTGTTACAATAAAATAATCACAGTTTAATTTCAATGGTTGTTATGTCTGGTAAGAAGTTGGTCGTGCCGGTTCATCTCAAGGATGTAAATCCTGGGCTTGGTGGTGTGTTGGAAGGTGGTTCTTCAACCGGTAAGGTAGCCCGATTACTCTTTGATGGCTGGGATATAAATCAGAAATTAAGTACAGGGAATTTTCATTAAGCAGTGGCGTTTGCATTTAGGATTAACTCAGAATGTTGTTATGCGGTTTTGGGGGATGTTGAAATGTTGAAGCTGTTATGTAATCCTTTTATGTTTCAATAAAATGGCGCTGGCCTTACCCAGCAATTTAACGATTAAAAAAAAAATAATTAAAAATAGTCCATCTTCAATTATAAAGTGATAGGAAATTATCTTATACAAATTGTCAAAGATAATAAGGGTTTGAAATGTGGATAAATGTATGAACAAATTCAAAAGACTTAGAGTTGAAATAATAGTACAATAATTTACCCAAAATTTTGAAACCACTTAATCTTTCACGAATTTACTCAACAAACTTGATCAAAGCACAAAGAATATAATGCAACTCTTGTTCATAAAATTAATACGCAACTTTTCCAACAAAATGGAATACAAATATTCTTACAAACTATCGTCTTCATTATTTAGATCACCCTCTCAAAGAAAAGAAAACAAATGATAATAGATGCCACTACTTCAATGTGGACCAAATTAGAATTATTAGGTTTCAAAAGAAGAGTTAAGCACCTCTCATGTAATAGATTTGAAAAATAAAAACTAGCTCAAACTAAAAGTATGAATAAAAACAAAACAACATGAGAAGTTTGATGAAAATACATTTGTAAAATTAGTCACATTTCAATATTGTGGAGCTTGAAGCCAATATAAAATAGTTAAATCATGTAAATGAATACCTCTAATCATTAAAATCTATGTTTTTCATTTACAAGCTACAAAATATCAAATAATACTCATTGTATTAGGGCTTCAAAGTATCAATAACCTTTTTAAGAAGGTTCATGCTATTATTGATGCATTTAGCTCTCATGAAGTGAAGAATACAATTATACAAAATGTCACATTTTGAACATTTCTCAAATCTTATTTGATTTTGTTATGTATTTAGAGATGATAATATAATATGGATGGAGATGTCAACATGTGGCACACAGTCCTTGAATTAGTTATATTGAGTAATTAGTTATATTAGTTAATGAGAAGGTGTACATGTGTTTAGTGGTTTTCCCTTACATTATGTTATCAGGAGGTTTATATAAAGGAAGTGAATATCATTGAAAGGGTGTAAAGAGTATGATATGTGTTTAGGATATGTTGGAGATATAACATGGAGTGGCTTCTTCCATAAGGAGTATTATACAGTATCACCCTAGTTCAAAGGTTTATTCTATTTCTACATATTTGGATATTAGAACATCTTGACTTACATAAATTTCTTGTGTTGTGTGTGATTTCTCTTCTACATTATCTTATTGTAATTATTATATATATGAATCATATCAAAATTTTATGAATTTATCATATTTATTAATTTTAATTATTTTTTATTACTAACTTAAAAGACATGTATTTATAAGGATAATTAATAGAACCAAGCAAATGAAGATTTTAATGTAAAATGATATAAAGATTGAAATACAATTTTAAAATTATACATTTAAAATATTTTTTTATTAAAAAACCAAGTTAATTTACAGTTATTAAATAGAAAAAATAAATAAATAATATAAAATTTTGATTGGATAAATAGTACATAAAATGATAACCAATTAATGCTTATAATAGTTACCTTTCTAGGGAATAGACTACTAAAGAAGACAATTTTATTCTTTTAAATTCCTTTTTATCTTTAATGTGTTTTTTACTTTAGCATCTAAATAACACATATTAAAATAACTCTCTTTAATAAATTTTTGATTTACATAAATTAGTTTGAATTCACTAAGTGTAAGGAATTATCTAGTCCTTGCTGACAACATGGCTTGTGTGAGGAAGTTGCGAAGTGGTTTTGATCTAATGATCACTTACATCTCTTAATTTAAGATGTTGCAAACATCTAGTTATGAAAGTTATTAATTTATTGATTTATGCTTGCACATTCCTAAATCAAATAAATCAAAAGTCATGCAAGCAATTTTAAGATGAAATCAAATTAGTTTTAAATAAAAATAAAACTAAACAAGTTTCTAAATCAAGTGAATTAATTATAACCATTCATTTCTTCATCTAAAAACTTATAAATCTACCTCTCCCTTCACAAATTGAACCATCTCTAAATATTTTGATTAATCTTGGAATATCTATTATTCTTTCAATTATCACACCATATCAAAGGTATATGTTGTAGAGACCTTGCACGATCATTTAAGCAACCAAATTCAAAAGCACAAGAAAATATTTTCCTCAAAATAGAATACGCTTACTCAGAGGTTTGCATTGCTTTTAGAATAAGATTTGATATTTGTTGTTATTTTCTTTGTTATCTAAATTTCTTTTTTCATTTTGGTACACCTAGTGGGACACATATCCCTTCTCTAATATCATTTACAGGGTTCTAATAAGATTGATTTTATAGTTTTTCTTGCAGGGCTTGATTTTGGTTATTATAAATTACATATATTTCAAGGTAGTTTTGGTTAAAATAGATTGTACCATTGCATCCAAAAGAACCAAAAACATATAGATCCATATAAAATTTGTCTAATTTGGACAAAGTTGTAGTGAGAGTTTTTCTTTACATAGGAAGTCATATGACCTCCTTGCATAGAATTGTACGATAGGTAATATACATTATTTAAATTTTTTATTTTAAAAAATATATAAAAATCAAAAGAGAAAAATAGTTTTTTGTTTAAAACATTTTTTTAAGCATTGAGGTTGGGGTATGCAAACTCATACCTTACACCCTTGACATTAGAAAAGGTTGCAAGGCTAGGTCTCATCCTTTTCCACTAGTAATTCTACCACCAATAACCATTGTTGATAGACCATTCTCTGGTGGCTTATTTTGGTCACCACCAATACTAGCCTTGTTCCCATTAGCTCTTCTCCACTCCTCTAATACTTAAGTGGTACACCACCTAAAAACCACCATGATGCCACCAAATCTCAGTTGTACAATTACTTGTTTGCCACCTTAATGTTGCCTAATCACCACCTTCACCGATGACACTACTCATTTTTCACCCACTAGCCACAAACCTACCATTAGTATAACGTACCCCCCTCTCTAATGCAATTTCCAATTAAGAAGGCCATTTTCAAATGAATCTAAATCAACCATACTATTTTTTGAACATTTTAAAAAATAGGGTAGAATTTTATGCTCTTCAGAGTGAAGAAACTAGTTTTTTTCTCATGATTCATATTTTTTTAGAAATCGTTTTTCTCATATTTTCCTATATAATTACAATTTTTAGAGCTTCAAAGATTTATAACTTTCACAAAAAAACTCATATTTGAGTTTTATTGTTTAAAATTGATATTTTTGTAAGAACTACGTATTGGTGTAGGTTATTTTTTTTATTTTATCATTTAATTTTTTGTCATTTGGAATTATCTTCTTGCTTTGTAAGATTTTATTGTTACTATTTTTTAAGTATGATGATTATTGTATGATGAAAACCTAGATCTTGCAAACTAATAACATTTGTTGTGCAAATTCATATGTCCAAGGTTTGATCTAAAACCATACTTAATTATTTAATATTTAGGAATAAATTAATCATCTTTGTTGTTTTAATCATGATTTGATCATGTATTTTCCCGTCTTGTGCCTTACTGTGATTTCAAGGATCAAAAGTGGAGTTTTCACTTGTATATACTAAGGGTAGTTTGTATATACTCTCCTCTTGCACTTCACATGATCTTGAGGATCAAAAACAACTATTCATTTTTCTTTTCTATTTTTAGAAGTTTAGCAACTTGGATTTTATTACAAGTGTTGGATAAACCCCATGTTTCGGTTTGGTATACTATTTTATGGGTGGAACTATCGTTATTGGCTAAGTAATTACATTTTTAAGTGTACTTGACCTCATTTATCCAATATTGATAACTGATTGGAGACATCTCTTGATGGGTCTCCCTTGGTCAAATTTTGCGCATGTTCTTCATCACCCCATTTACCTACCAATATGTTAAAAGTTGTAAGGCCAAGAATTAAAAAATGTCCAATTTTGAGGGATTTATGCTTTGATTCCTAAGGAATTTGATTGTGTAAGAGTTTCAGAGTTCACCATCTTTGTATACCTTCTCTCCTAACATTCCCTTTCCCTTTATTTTTATCCAAGTTTCAAAATTTCTATCTTAGTGCACCTTTCACTTTTTCCCCATGTTACCCCCATTTTCCTATTAGGACATCAGAGTTATCCTTCTCAACATCTATTTCTATCAACCTCCACTATCCCTTGATTTTTCATACTTTCTCTTAACATTATGCCTTTCATATGACACTTGACCCCCCGATCCTTGCACTAAGTTCCATTCAATGTCAAAGTTTCAACCATCCCCTTACTCAAGCACCATTTCCTTCATCTTCTTAAACTTTAATCCTTGTCATTTTTCACTATGATATCTCAACAAGATCATGGGTTCTAAAATGTCCCTATTTGGGCACCTCATATGAGGTAACCCCAATTCCCAATCCTTGAATCCCCAAAAAAAGGGATGGATTTCTTATTTCTTCTAATCTTGAAAACCCCTAATAAAGGTGTTACGACTCATCTTGTTAATAAGTTCACGAAATTTCAAATTCCTCAAAAGCATGATAAGAAAGAAAAGTCATTGGCTAGGTTCATGGTGTTAGTAAGTTCTCAAACTTTTGAAAGTCTAATAGGGGTTGAAAGTTCAAATATTTGAGGTATAAAGGTGGTCAAGTTTGAATTTCTAGGAGTTCCAAAATTATTGAACTCCCTAAAGTTTTGATAAAATAAGGAAGAAGTTCAACATGTTGTGAAGTTCCAAAGTTCTTGAACTCTTTGAAAATTTGATGAGCCTAAGAATAAAAGGGCAAAGCTAATGATATCAATGCATTCCAATGTTTTTGAAATCACCAAAAGATCAAAAAGTGAAAACAAAAAGATTAAAAGGGGTGAGTTATTAGTGATTTTGTTGGGTTTGTGAACTCACAAAAAATGTGAAAAGGTTATGAATTCTTCAAAAGATAAAAACTTATCGAAGGTGCATTTCAACCAAAAAGCCTTGGAACTACACTATTCCACCTACTCTATCCCACTCTTGGAAATTTCACCTATTATAAGTAATGACATGTGACCTTCTAGTGTTCATATTATACATTTCACAAGCATTCTCTCACATCATGTTTTTTCACATTCAGTTCACCATTAATGTTGGGGACATTTATAAATGGTAGAAAAGTATTCCCACACACTTCCCGAGTACATCCAAGCATGTTTGCCTATGAACTTGTGTGCATTTCATAGAGAAATGATACTCGATAAATATGGCCATCCCTTGCTACATACTAGTCAAAGGATTTTTAAATTAAACATAGATTTCCATGCCCCACTAATTTGAAAGAGAGAAAAAAGTGAAATAGATTAATTGTAAAGCCAATCTAAGATATAACATTTCCTATCCCTGAAACCTTAATCCCCATTTTCTCTATGCGGACCTGATTTCATTTAGTTCTCAGTCAGCCAAATTTTTTATAACATAGATACGTATAGCTACCTGCCACCCAAAGGGATAAAGCATATAGGTTGGATGCCACCTATGCTAATCTCATATCCACAACCATCTTTCCTTGATTTTTTTATTAAGTTGTACTAATGAGAAAGCTAGGGAGTATAATAAATTAAATCGTTCATAAGGTACAAAATTTTCTCTTATTTTGCAAACTAGAAACAAGCTAAGCAAAATCAAGTGAGAAAAATCCATGTTTAAACATGCTTGAGAAAATTAGAAAATATAAACTATTGTCTAGATTTGCATAGATTAGGATAGACTACATGTTTGCATGAAATAATCTACATGATACTCTCCAGTTTTATAATCTTCCATGCATGATATTTTTGGTTGTTGTTGATTCTCGAGCTCTACTTATAGAGGCTTAATGTAACTATTTAACCGTTAAGTTGAATAAATCAATGTCTTCAAAACTATCAGATGAAGCAGGATGGAAATGATGAATTTTAGAAATATAGAAACAAGTTGGAAGAGGAGAACAAAGGAAGGGAAGAGAGACACAATCATTGTCCTTGTTCAACCACTTGCCCCTATTTTAGGACAATCTCAAGCTCTGCTACAATCATTGTTCCTTGCTCAATTATGGGCTCCTCCCTAATTCAAAAAGTGTTAATAAAAAATGGAATTAATACTAGTTTTAAATCTGCACTATCTTTAATCACAGTCATGGGGAAAAAAACACTGCAGATGTTTTAGAATTCTTACTAAGACCAAACACGGGCCTACATCAAGCACCCCCAAAATGCACTTGCTATGAGCAAAATTAACAAAATACTGCACAAAAGCATAGCCAAATTACAAGCCCATACAACTCCCTAAACCAGAACAACATTATCTTACAGAACTCAGCATATAACAAATCAATGCACAAAAACAGTTCAGTAAGGCATTAGAGTATTCATTCTTGTTAACCCTAAAAACAATTGCTTCAGAGAAAAGCAAAAAGAACATTCCAAAATAACTCACTCGCTCTTAAGCTCTTCAAGCCATCACCCAACATTCTCAAAAGTAGGCTTGCGGCTAATATCATAAACAATGAGGGCCCCCACGGATCCCTGTAATAAGCTTAAGTAACAGGATGAAACCTTTCCTAGCCTACAGTGCCTCAAATCTGAGCTTTGATTTCTTTCCGTCGCTTTCCATGATCTGCGTCTGAAACTCCACGCCTATGGTTGCCTTTGAGTTGGGATTAATTTCATTTTGAGAATACCTGGACAACAGATGTGGAAGCATAAAGAAGGCACATGAGTTTGACAAAATTACAAACAAATATGATCTCATGGACTGCAGTGGTTGCAAGATTTGCACAAAATGGATTTGTCCAGAAGACTTGAGCAACTTCCAACCTAAAGCAATTGATAGGTGCAAAGCCAGGCTTGTCAAGCTTTGCCAACATTGAATGAGGAGGGAAAAGGAAAATGCATGTCGAATGAGGGAGGAAAAATGAACGAGGAGAGGGAAATAAAAAATTTATTTTAGAAAAAGTTTTTTTTTTATTGTCTTAATTTAAGACAATTAGAAAATTAAAAATATAATTTAAACATAATATATATATATATATATATATATGTGTCTTAAATTAATGTCTTAAACCCCCTCTTTATGTAATAGTGTTCTTGTCCATTCATTTTAATATAGAATATATGTCTATCTAAATATTTTGTATTTAAGGCTCTTGTTATCTAACACCTTTTATTGCCTTACATTTTTTTATAAACTAAATTTTAAATGCAGAAAAATATATATTGAAATCTGATACAAAATTGATCCTCTAGAAATGAAATTACAGAAGTTTCGTAACTCTTGATAGATATGTTTGTGCATATGTAGCGAGCAAGTGGTAACCGTACAACCTTGTTTGTTTTGGAATTTAAGGCAAACTCGCAAAATATGTTCACATCTAGCTTAATGCATCTCTAGAGACACGCATGCTTTATGAGAATTGCCCAGAGCTCTTGTGGTTAATTTTATTGGAATCTAAGGAAAAACTTGAAAACGATGTTCATGTCAACATCTACCACATAAAAATATGCATGCTTTGTGGTAATCATAAACTATTAATGACAAAATTGTTGGCATTATTTCAGTAATAAACGTAAACAATCATGAAGACCTGCCCTTATTTGTTGTCAACAAATTATCTTTCCATAATTTTTAGAGACATTTCTTAAATATCATTTTGCTTCAACTCGGTAAGAAAAACATTTTTGGTAATAGACTCGTCATCCTATTGGCAACAACCAAGTCGTACTAACCTGGTCATCAAGAGTCGGCATTCAACAATGTTCACATAGATACAAACAACCCAGATTTGATTAAATGCCTCGAAAGAGTGGGTGAAAATATTTTATGCAAAGAGTAATGGAAAACTATCATTACCATGGAAAACAAACCTATTCTACACAAATATATGAACTACAATTATTTATTCTAGTAAATTATTTATTTTAATTAATTAATTTGTATAAGCCAAATATATCCTTCTCAATTTTTTTTTTTTTTTTCATATATTCATTTATATTTAAATTAAGTTAAATAATATAATAAAAAATAAAGGCCTCAACATTAGGTTATACTTTTATAATGTATTATTCTAATATATTATTAAATAAATACTAATATATAATTATTAGTATTATTTTTATTATACAATATTATTATATTTTTATTAATATCCTAGTATTATTATGAGTGATATATTATTATAATTATATTATATGACAGCTTTATCATTGTCTTATTATCATTATAATAATTTTATTATTATATTATATTAATGTTGTATTATTATTATCATTATATTTTGTTATATTATATTATTATCAATGAATTATCATTAATATTAATATTATATTATTCTTGTTATCATATTATTATTAATTTATTATTATTTTAGCAATAAATATTATATTATTATATTATGATTCAATGTTACTATACTATATTATATTAATGTTACTATATTATTTTATTAATTAATGTTATTATATAATAAACTCATATATTATTGTAAAACATTTATTTTTTAATTATTTTTTAATGTAGTTATGCTATTGTTTTATTATATATAGTATATTAAAATTATAATAATATATTAGATATTAAGATTATATTATTATAATATATTATTATCTGAGAGGTGTCTTACAATGGCATCCATCAAAAAACAAAATTCAATGTAAGGAAAAACTCTTTAGTTTGAAGTTGACGTTCAAATGACATGCAGCTAGCATAACTATAATCGATTTATTCGCTCTAAAATATTTAATTTTTATATCATAATCAATTTTATAACGATTTCATTTTTATTATTATTAATACTAAAATTTAATATTAATAATTATAATAATTATTATAATAAATTAATATTTATATAACATTATTATTTATATAAATTACGTCAAAAGTTATTGAGACACTTATTTTCATCATTTTTTCTCGTTGCAATAGTATTTCATTGTAATTATTTTTATTTTTTAACTTATTTTAATTATTAATAATTATTATAATAAATTGATATTCATATAACATTATTATTTCTATAAATTACGTCGAGAGTTATTAGACACTTATTTTCATCATTTTTTCTCATTGCAATAGTATTTCATTATAATTATTTTTATTTTGAATGTTAAAAACATAAATAAAAATAATTACGCCAGAATTACGTTTAAAACTAAATACTTATTGTCATTTAATGAATTTTTAAGTTTTTACGGAGAGCATTTATTTATAGTAGTAACATAAATATATTTTTTATAATTATAACAAATTTCAATCTATTTATTTGTAATTTTATTTATTTATTTTTCAATACTTTATTTTTTTTTGTTTATTTTTCAATAGTTTTTTTTTTTTTGTTTTTAAAACAATCTTAAAGCTATTTTATTCACAAGTTCATGAAGACCTTTTTTAAAATAAATTAAAACTAAATACTTAATGCCATGTAATAAATTTTAAAAAATTTAGAGTGAATATTTTATAGTAGTAACACAAATATATTTTTTATAATTATAAGAAATTTCAATGTATTTATTTGTAAATTTTTTTTTTTGTTTATTTTTCAATAGTGTATTTATTTTATTTTTTATTTATTTTTCAATAGTTATTAGTTTTTTTGCTTTGTTTTTAAAGCAGTTTTAAATTTGTTTTATTCACATCTTTCTTTAGATGTTTTTATCTTTGAATTCATAAAGACCTCTATTAAAAGAGGTTGAATCATAACTGTTTCAAAACTTCGCGGTTGCAGGGTTGGTTTTATTCTCCTAGAGTTCGAGAAAATTTCTCAAAGGTTTGGCTTTACATTTTTTTGATTCACTTCAATTTAACTATCACAAATTTGACTTTAGTCTTGTTCTCTTGTTGCAGTAAAACAAAACAAAGATTCAAGGAATCATAAGATTTATTGCTTTTTATTTGCGGTTGTTTTATTATCGAGTGGGATGGAAAGCCTCCCAAGTTGAGTCTGTTGGACTTGCTAGGGCTCATTTGGTTTCGAACTTGGCAAGGTTACATTTTCTTAATACATGTTAGAATCAAAAAAAAAAATTTTGTTAACGACAGGGGTATCCCCGCGACCCCGCCCAGCGACCCAGCAGCCCGTATCTTGGGTACCAAGGGCGAGCGGGGGCGAGACTAGTCCCCTGCGGGGGGACCCAACAGCCGGCAAGCCAGTCCCAACCGGGTAAACCCAGGAGCGGAGTCGAACCCGAGACCAATGGGGAGCAAACCCACGGCCCAAGCCAACTCCGCTACCTGTGCCGGCTATGTTAGAATCAAAATTAAGGCTTGATTACCTTATCTTGTATTTTTGTGAAAAAAATACATAAATTTAATATTTGATCTTATCTTAATCGACAATTGTATCACATTTGTTTAAAGAAGAAATTGGACATATGTATTGAAAATCAAATTATAATTAAAATCAGTCAATTCAAATTTCACGGGTAACTCAGACTAAGCATCTTTACATTTAACTCTAATGTGCTATTGAGTCTTTTCTAGTTTTATTTCACTATTGAATCTTTTCGCTTATTTTGCTCATATATTATTTGATTGATTGAAACGGTGATAGCATATGGGCAGTTTATTGTTGTTTTGAATAAGTTGATGAAAATAAGCGCCTCGAAAAAAGATAACTCTCGACATATTTTATATATATTAATATTTAATATATGTATGTTAGTTATAATATATTACTAAGTACTAATATATAACTATTAATATAGAGTATTATTAGTTTAATAATAACGATGGCCAAATCTGCTCCTCCCCCCTCAAAAGTCGTATCTTCCATTTGTCCTTGAAATATTCAATGACGTTCATCGCACCCCCATACAATCTCTTCACGTAGAAAAAGAGAATACTATATTTTGCACTTTAACCACACTTGTGATCACAAGCAAAAGTATTACGTGGGGGCAAATATAAAGTGGAAGGCTAAAATGTTGATAACCCAGTTGAGAACTAACTCTCACCGTTTGAGATGTGAAGCGGAGAGATGGAAAATACCCAAGGCGGCATGGGTTGATAGGATTTGTTGTTTCTGCTCTTCGGGTTTGGTGGAAACATAATAGCACTACATCATGCAGTGTAAAGCTTACGAGGACATTAGGTGCAGTTACTCGGATCTGTTTAAAGCAAATCGTTAGAGGTTTTGTTTGAAGAGGAGATCCCTGAAACAACAAGGCACCTGATCAAAATACACAGTAGAAGAAACACAATCAGCAAAGAGTTACGAGGTAAACATAGAGTAGTTGGTGGGGTCGGTGGCTGCTCGGTTTGTTGCAAAATGTGGTTTCAATTCTATTTCATGGGTCCCATAGACCGACTAGTCTCGTAGACGTAATTAAAAGCATTCATTCATTCATTCTACAGCAAACTCAAAATAGCAAGCCACTGACATTTCGAAATTTATACATTAGTTCAACTAAAATGAACACGACACGACCTGAGCAGCCATTCACCGTAGGAGTGCACTTTAACTTCCGGAATACTCACTATTTTGTTAGCCTGAAACTCAGACCAGGTGCTGCATATTTTCTAATATCTGAAACGCACCCCTAAAACATTAATTGCAATCCTGGAATTGCAACTCAAGCTACACTTATATACAAACAATGAACTTCCGTGAACTCCCCTGTGGCTTAGATCCTAATCGTAAACCTGATCAGCTTTACTACCAATGTTTGAAATTTAACGTCAGCGAGATGTTAATTCGTCGACAATAGTTACCAGAGAACTTAGTCATTCCAAGTATCTATTGACGTATTTTAAGGACTGTGCGTTCCTATCTAACTTCCCAATCAAATTATATTTTGACGACTGTGTATAAGCGATTTTACACATTAAATTTTAAAATTGCGTTTTATTTTGAGGCCCGTGTATCAGCGATTTTACACAAATTAAATTTTAAACTTACGTTCCTAATTCCCCAATCAAATTATATTTTAAGGCCTGTGCATCAGCGATTTTAAACAAATTAAATTTCAAATTTGCGTTCCTAACTTATTCCCAATCAATTTGTATTTTATCTACACCGTCTGTTTCCTTATGTTTGAGGTTGCTACCCTCGCTGTTTGCAGCCTACCAAAGATTATAAAAAACCCTTTGTCGTCACTGGAGGGCCTTATTAAAGACATTGTTTAACAGTTTGTATTTGAAATAAAATTCATAAACAGCTGTAATCTTACCTAGTAGAGATGGAAGTGCAGAAGACTATTAAACTACAGTTCAAAGTTCCGCTAAGATTTTATAGCACCTAGTTTTCTCCATATATCATGAAAAATTGTCAATTTTTTTAAATAATCAGTTACTGATAGGTCTCATAATCATATCCGTATATACGATAGAATGTTCAAAGCATCCATAAATGTCTTACTTCAACAGTCCAAAATCTAGCACATGTAACACAATCAGAACGGGCAATATTTTGAGTATTACAATGAAAGCATCTGCTAACCCTGATTATTCTTTGTGATTTATGAGATTTTGACTTATCAAAACATCACCCCTTTAAAAAGAAGGTAATAGGATATATAATTGAAAGCCAATATATACAGCAATGCCAGGGAATTTTGCTGGTTCAACTTTTCCAAATTGGCCCAGTGCAGTGATCAGCCTTTCATATGGAAATCTTCAAGAATGAACCGCCTTACAATCACCAAAATAAAAATCCCTGGCAAATATCCTTAATTAATATGGTCAAACTATCAGTCTAAAAAATTATCTCCAAAATGAAGCTAGAAACTCAGCGGCTCTCCAGTAGAATTTGGAGAGCACCTCAATCAAAAACAGAGGCATCCATTTCGTTTCAACAAATAATATCAGTAGTGACAGTTGATGCCTCTCCGAGCTAGTTTGATCTCTGTCGTGGTGGAAAATTTCTTTGATAACCACCAAAATTTCCTTGACGATTTCCAAAATTTATCCGTTTGTTGGCAAAGTTTGTAGGCCTCCCACCATTTTGCCTCCCACCAATCTGCCTCCCACCATTTTGCCTCCCAATAATCTGCCTCCCACCAATCTGCCTTGCACCATTCTGCCTTCCACCAGCCTGAGCCTGTCCATTCTGCCTTCCACCAGCCTGAGCCTGTGCCCTCAGCCGCTGCTCTTTCATATTTGCAAAGAGGGAATCAAGGGTTTGTGGCCTCTGTTTAACAGGTCCATTAACCTAAAAAACACAATCATGAATATAAATTTACAATATGCATACCTTATACAAAATTCCACAACTTTTCTACTAAAACAAAGAATATAAAATGATGTTAACATACCTTATTGGAAGGAACCATAGGTAAAGGCCTGTTAATTGGTACAGAAAATGGCCCATTCCTGAATCCAACAAAAAGACTCTCTTAGGAGAAAAATAACATGAGCACCATATAAATAAGACTAGGATTCTTTAAGATTCTTTTTAAACCCCAGATCTAAAAATTACATTATATACATAATCATACTAGATGTTTTCAACCCTAAAAAACAAAAAAAATGAATACCAACTGTCAAATGATAGAATTGAAATCAGCTTAAAATTTGTAACTGCTAAAAAAATTCTGACCTCACCATTTTATAAGCCAAGTGACAAGTGTGATTTTACCTGAGCAAAGTAACTATCTAAATAATAAAAAGAAAACAGGAGCCTTAAAATAACACTTGACCACAAAAATGCCTTGATATCATGCAGCGCAAATTAAATTCTGTCAGTGCAAGAAGATTTCTCAATTAGAATTTGCTGTTTATCATGTACTCGTCAAGCCACACTAGATGAAGTCTTTTAAGGGGAAAACATGCCGCACAAGAAACAAGAAGCATTCTGGATACTTGGCCCTTGTGCCCATCAAGCTGAGCCAATTCCAATATGTTAGGCATATCCTTCTAACAACTGCATAGTAGCAAGAGTGCTGCAGTTTGGTTGTGATCCTGGTTTCAAGACTCTGATTCTAGGGTGTCTGTAACCATGAAAACACCCAAAGCCTCATGATATAGATTAAAGGCTGGACCTGTAAGAATCTCCATGCTACAACCTGATGCTTAAGAAAATGAAAATAACAATCAGTTGAGACAATTCGTGAATAGATAGGCTTATGGACAGAATAAGATGAAACACATGGAGGCATTATCCCAACTCAAAGTTCACCCTCCAAAAAACATCCTGGCAATGGAAGAGGTCATTTGTGTAATGTACGATACCTTACAGTGAAAAGTACTGCACCTTAAAAAAATTCTTGAATGTTGAATTACTCTTAGAAACTTGGCAAGCTTTTCTTCTAAACAAGGAGATTTTAGGAACAGATAATTCCAAAACCTCACGAATAGAGTGAAATGGAACACCTGGAGGCATTATTTCAACTCAAAGCTTCGCC
>VDFB02279790.1:0-30661 GCA_007258455.2 Sequoia sempervirens | reverse complement strand
AAACTACTTAAATTTTTTTGAACCTATAAGATGCATTACATTCTATGCTTTGCATACTATAGGATAAAAAAAATGAATTTCATAAATTTTTGATCAAGTTATGGTGGTTAGACACAAATGTTTTAATAATTCTAAAAATTTCTAATAAAAAAGTCATAACTAAATATTTACATGGAAAAAAATTACAAAAAAAAATCCAGCACATCTAAACATGTGTCCTCTACTTATATAGAAAGATTCAGAAAAAATATTTTTTTTTCTTGTACTCAGGGTGGTCATACATATACCTACTTCTTATCTTTTTCCTAAAAATTTAGTAGCACTACATTGAAATTTCAAATTTTCGGAAAACAAATTTATTTTTTTCCAAAAGAGGACTAGTAGCCTAGAAACTACATTCAATTTGCTACAACTTTTGTTCTTGCATATTTTTCAAATTATTTTAATAACCTATTGAAATTTTTATGTCAAGTTGCCTAACTCTGATTTTTTGAATTTTCATTGCCACTTAGAGGCCTAGTTTGGACCCCCATGATCCTGCACTGACCCAACACCTAGCTCGTGACCCACATATCTGAGATCTACACGTAGTGGTGCTAGGCTTTAAGACATTTGACATCCCACACTCGTAGATGCCACCTATAGTGACTTGGAGGATGAGGGCAAGATGCACGCCCAACATCTAAGGAGGATGATGTTGGCATGACAACTACATACAATAAGTGGAGGAGGAAAACACAACCTGAGCAAGTATTCCTTGATGGTCATCCCATAGGTGATTTGAACCATGGAAAAATAAAAGAGGGAATGACTCAGAGAGAGAGGATGAGGATGTGGATGGAGTTACGAAAAATGATGATGATGATGTAAAGGATTTGGAGGAGGAGGATCGACAGTCAATAGGAGAGGATCTCGAGGAGCCAACAAAGGCCAGAGATGCCCTCGATGAGATACCTAGATCTCATTCTCATGTCACATGAGCACATCCTATGACTTTAGAGGGGATAATGTCCCACAAGCATGGAGGGAGTAGCCATGCAATTCCTTCCACACCACCAACCTTTGAAGGGAGTCCTAATATGACACCCATAGTGTCCTATCCTCATCTCAACATAAAAATAAAAATAAAAAAATTATCAAGTAACACTTATGTATACTAGATGCATATTATAGATGAGTGAAGGATTTGTGCATAGATATTAGATACAAAAATGGCTCAAATCAACATAAAAATATAAAAAATATCATGATTAATATTACATATTTCATCACACATTCTATAAGATATTCCTATAATATCAAGTTAGTTATTATCTTTTTAAATATTTTTTCCTACCATTTGAATAAACTAATTTTTTAATCTTTATTTACATTAATAATGTCTTTACATGTCATAAAAACACATGTATTATTTTTTCGATGTTTTTTTATTTTCTCATGTGTATGTGTGTAAGTTGCTACCTTGGGGGTATCTCTTTGATTAAATAAATCCAAAAAATAGATCCTCAACTTGAGGAGAGTTTTACTATTGATTGTTATACAAAATAAAAAAGAGCCTTTTCCGCAACTCTTGGATTCTCACCATTTGCATCAAGGTGAGTATGATAGGATGTTGAGACAAAAAAGGCTCTAAATTCCTCGAGACTACACTTCATTTAGCCTATTCTTAAAATTTGAACATACTCTCGCATCATAGGATTCTCCTTCACTTAATCTTTATTAAATATGCTTCCCATATCTCCCTTAGTATGCATGTGGTCATATTTTGAAATTATTGTAAAAATATCATTGTGTCATGAGTTGTGAATGTGTTTATTTTCCACCAACTTCCCCCATGTTTTTATTCCCATGATGTCAACAATTATCTTTACTTTTATCATGGACATACCCACACTCAACAATATTCATACTAATTATAGCAATGATGACATTCATGACAATGGGAACAACAATGTTAAATATTCTAATTTTCTTTACAAACTCTTGATTCACACACTCACATTATTTTTTATTGATTGATATTCTTTGAGCAATCTTTGGTCTATAAGCACCACATTCACACCTTTAATAAGTATTTTTTTCATTTTATGACGAAAAATTAGTACCTAATATTTTATTGAATCATTTTATCTATCTTGAAATTGAGGAAGGATAGCAATGATCATGAATTCCAAGTTTTACTCCACCCAAATAGAAATGACCATTCTTTATGATTCTACAACATCTTGTAGATCAAACCAAACATCGCACCTATTCTACATAACTATCTCATCAAACTAATTAATGGCATGGTTGACTAAAAGGTCTAAGGCCACATTGGCCTCTCAATAAATAAACTTTAAAAAAATTTCTTGAAATTCATCTAGAAGGGGATGGTTAAATCAATCCAATTTTTTATTAATCAATACCAACATTTGCTAGCATATGGACATGCCAAAAGTGGATAATTATTTCTCCTCTAAATTTATATATAGTGGACAACATGACAATGTAGTAATATCAACCATATATAGCTTGTCCCTAGTCAAAATTTTCTTATACATTGTTGTCCATGTAGAAGCCCCGAACTTCTGGAGGTAGTTCAGACCCCTTTACAAATTCACCATTCCAAAACTATTATTTGGAGTGGTAAATCAAATCTACTATCTAAGCTTAATGAAATTAATCTCAAACTTTACCCTACCCCATATTATTTTATCCTCCTTTTGAGCGATTAAAATTCTTTTATTCCCAAGTTCCTATTTACTTTTATCTTTAGCATTCTAGGAAATGAGAGAATCTTGAAATCCTTCCATCCCCATTATTTATCGTTCAAACTATGTCTCTCTATCAATTAATGTACACCTTATCCCCCCTGCACATACTTTATTATTTCCTTACATTCACTAAGTTCTAAATTTTTTTAAAAAGGCCAATAACCATTCTAGAAATCAACAAAAAAAATTAGCTCTTCTCTCATTGTTAACAAACCATGATAGATGCCTTGTGATAAGAGATGTATGAGACATCATGAAATTCCATATTTGAGAACCACTTAGCAAATTTGCAATAGTATGAAGGAGGGACCAATGTACCATACCATTTGAAGGAAATAAGCCTGAGCTGGAGGCCTACCCAAACTTCTCCAGAACTCAATCAAGGAAGAGGCATGAACACGAGCTTTCCTCCAGTAGCCCCAATAAAGATGCCAAATTTTTGTGGAGAAAGAACACTAAAAATTAAATGAGAAGAATCCTCTTCACTATTACCACATAGAACACATATGGAAGATCCCTAAAACCCATGTTTGCAAAGATTTTCCCACATGAAGCACCAATTCCAAGATAGAATTAATAAGAAGTAGTTGCATTTAGGGCACAAAAAATTGTTCCACACTTTTCCACCAATTGACTTCCACCCCCCATACTTTTGAAGGTACACTTCCTTATATCCAGATGCAACTGAATAGGTTGCTTTGGGGTTTGGGCTCCAAACCAAAACTTTCTTCGCCCCAATTGAACTATAGAATCTACCATATAAAATACACCTTAGCTCAACATGGTCTTGAAAAGAACCACCAGTAGGCCACTCTATGTGGTCCTTCCATCTAGAGGTTTCCACTTGCCCCCAAAAAATAGAATGTTTGAAATATGCAACTCATGAAAACCAAAATTCTAAGAAAAGATGACAAAGATCCTATAAATGAGGGTAAATAGACACAATAGGAGGAAATCCATCCCAAGAATCATACCAAAAGAAAGCTTCAAAAACCTTATTGCAAATCTAGAACAAACCTTTCTTGATCAAATTGGCCCCCTTTTTAAGAGTATCTCAAATGACATAACCTTTACCCACCAAACCAACACGAGGAACCTCATCTTTCTCCACCCACAATAGATACTTGGTGGAAAGAATCCTAGCCAAAAAAAATTCATGATTATTGCACCATCTCCAATAGAGCTTGGCCACCAGATCTTGACCAATGAGACTGGCTTGCCTCAAACCTAGACCCCCATCTTGTTTTATTCTACAAACAATCTCCCACTTAATCAAACTCCATTTTGAAGAGTCCAAGTTGCTTTCCCATAAGAATTACCTTGAAAGAGAATCCAAATCCTTAATAAAACTCCCAGGAGCCACCTGAAGCATGCATTTGTAGGTAGGAAGGGCCTGAATTGTAGATTTTAGAAGCAAAAATCTCCCAACAAACGACAACCATCTATGGGTCCAATGGTTCACTCACAACCAAAACTTATCAAGGATGCCTTTCAAAGTCTCCCATGGGGGAGGGCAAAAAAGGAGAGGAACACCAAGGTAAACCATAGGAACCTATCCTATCTAGAATCTAAAAAATGTGAGCAACCCACTATTGAATGAGCAAAGGGGTATTGAAGAAATAGATGGAAGATTTACCTTCATTAATCTGTTTCCTTGAAGCTTTAAGGTAAATATCTAGAACCTGAAGAAATTTAGTTTCTTCTCTTATCTTAGTCACACCCATCAAAGCAGTATCATCAATAAACTACAAATGATACTGAGGAGGAATGTCATTTCCCTAACTCCACCCCTGGATAAGGCCATTTGAAACATGGATTTTAATGACACGTCCTAAGCCTTCAACCATGAGAATGAATAGATATGAAGAAAAAGGATCACCTTGTTGAAGACCCCTTGAAGCTCCAAATAAAGATGAGGGTTCACCATTAACAAGAACATAGAAGGAGGTGGAAGTAACACAACTCATAGCCCATGAAACCCAATCCACAACAAAACCAAAATCACACAACACTTTTTGAACTTTAAAGCTTTCAACATGTAGTGTAGAAAAATGTATCCCTTTACATTTTCACACTTTTTTGGGCCCTCCCTACTAAAAGTTGGCTTATTTATGCCTTAATTGGTCCTATTTTGCATCCACAAGCCTAATTAATTGCAATTTTTCTATGGAGAATCCTAAAATTTAACAAATGAAAAATCATAATTTACTGTTTCTAGTTATGTGTTCCAGATCTAGGGATCTGGGACTCATATGCCACCTTGGGTGTATGGGTCCCATCTAGGTCTTCGAGATTGATTTTAAATGTTACATTGAACAAAGGACTTCTTGAAATCTATGTCCCAGGTTTAATCCACTGGGACTCATATGCCCAAACTAGCGTATGAGTCCCGCTTTAACTTGGACCTATTTAATTCAAATTCTTGGCAAGATTGTATTATCCTAGATCTCATGTTGGCTTGTAGTGTTGTAATTTTAGGAAATTTGGCATAAACAAGTTTAAATACAAGGTTATTTCACATAATTTCTCCTATCAATTTCAAGTATCTAAGTATCCTAGCAAATTCAAGTGATCTTATGAGCATTCAAGAGAAAATCATTAAACATTTGGAGCTATATTCAAGATCTGGGAATCATGTCGAGTCTTCAAGTGCATCATGTGTGTTTGTGAGCTAACCTAGACACACCTAAAATGACCTAGGCCCCAGTAGCTTCATTTCTACCACTTCTACCCTAAAGATAATTGAGTGACATTTAATTATGTCCTTATCCATTATCTCACTCATTAATTAAAGGTAATTTATAATTGTTTAATTAATTCATGTCTTTGTATTCTCTTCTATGATTATTAAAATAAATAAATCCTATTTATTTTATTAAATAATGTCACACTGGTTGTCTTTCCTAATTAAATAAATTTCAATTTATTTAATTCTCATATATATTCTTCCTGATTATTAAATAAATAAGTTTTATTTATTTATTTAATGTCACTAACTGTCTTAATTAAATAAATTTATTAATTTATTTAATTAGTTAATCTTATCTTCTAAATTAAATAATTAAATTTAATTATTTAATTGCAAATTTCATATTCTTCTCATTTTAAATAAATTAAATTATTTAAAATGTCATGTCAATCTTAACTGTCATTCCTTTTTGGTAAATAATCTGAAAAAAGATTATTTATTATCTCTCAAAATCCATAATTTGAATTAATTTAATTCAAATTAGTAATTCATTATTCCCAAAAATCAGTAATCGTGCAAATTCTTGATTTTCCAAATCGACTTTGGTTCTTCTTATCTTCGATTTTGAATCTCACAAATCAGCAATCTTTATCTTCATTTTCAAAACCTTATTTTCTAATTAATTTATCTCATTTATTTATCCGATTATCTCATCAGGTTTTATTCTGACTGCTTGATTAATGAATTTTCCCCAACCCTACCTGGATCTTTGATTTAAATATGGACTTCTCGCTCTGTAGGTCTTTCTTTAGAATTAATCTCATCTGGCCCACCTAAAATTGTGCTTTCTATAAAAGACAATTTGCTCATAATTTCTGATCCTGGCTAACTTCATTTTTAATTTAGTAGTCATTATAGTCATTTGGCATTAGTAGTCATTATTTCATTTTAGTATATTGTCATAGACATAGGCATAATTTTATAAATCCTTCAACATTTGCATAGGACTTTGACATTATTATAGGTTGCTCATTTGAAATCTGAGGGCCTCATTCGTTTGCTACAAACTAGAAGGTGTAACAAAGGTGAACCATGGAAGATGAAGATTTCTGGTAACATTGTTCCTTTTATTTTCATGTTTATTTCCTTTGTGCTTTGTTACTTCATGGGATTTTGATGTTTATTACTTAATAAGCTAACAATCTAATTTTCCATAGATACATTTGGTGAACCCACATGAACACTTCCACTTTATTTTCTTTTTATTTCTCGCATTTGCTTTTGTGTTTTTGTTGTTTTTTAGCTGTACAAGTATAGAGTATTTAACCATTTTTTAAATCGTACGATTTGATGTGTCGTGAATGTATCTCGCAACACAAAAGCCGGCACTGATATCTTGGAACGATGTGACCGCTTCCTCGGCTGCATGGATTCAAGTCCTAAATCCATGACCGCTTGTCGCGGTTCGCATTTTGATCGGTGTAAAGATTTTTTTTCATTTTTGCATTCTGATTTTGATTTTAGCCGCTGGTTTCTTTTCTCGGGTTTTTCTGCCCTCGATTCGGTTTTTCATTTCCTCGTGATGTTAGCTAGCTAGTATTTTGTGTTACTAATCTCTGTTTGTAGCATGTGGCGGTAACTATTCGTGTGTCGAAGATCATTTAATAAAGGAACTACTAATCTTTTGTCTGCAGATTCGAATGTCGAAGACAGAATAAAATAAACATTGTGCTTGTTTTTCATAGATTATAAAACATTTAACTTTGGTGCACATAAAAAGAACATTCATGTCTTCTTTGCTTGATTGTGTTTGCAAGATGGTAGGTGAGTATGCTCTCACTTGGTGAAAACCTCATGATCAGAAAACCAGACCCATTTTTATGTGTTATTACCCTGACTTGGTATATCAGAGTATCCTCTCCCCTCGCACTTTCGAGCGATCTTGGGTGTAAGAGAAACGGTTACCAACTCTAGAAATTGGGCCTACCTGGGGATTTCATCACCCCAATGCGACTCAAACCGCAATGGAGCCAAAGCCAGCCACCCCAACCGTATATAAATGTAAACCTTAAGGAAAATCCTAAGGTTGCTTGTGTGAATGTGTCATACGAACGGAGTTGTACTCCCTTAAACCCTGTTGAGCTTAACCTCTTTAGGCTAGAGTGCCACCTTAATGGTGATTAATCTCTTGCCCCATGTATGGCCACTCGAACGGGGGTCCCGAACTAAATACCATTGTTTAGAAAGCCAAAATCCTCTTCTATTTGCTAGCGCAGCACCGGTCGGTGTGAAGGCATCCACACTTTCGCAGTTTGTAGTAGAGGTGATCAACTCGCCATGGGAGTTTCATGGGGGTTGGAAGCTTGGTTGGCCTAAGAAGAGAGTGCACTATAAGGGGGAGCCCGTGTAGCCAAGCTTCTGAATTCACATGCTACAGATATGTGGTTGTGGAAACGCACGTGGAATCTAGCGAATACTGTCATGGCCTAACCTAGGATTGTGCTTATCTGATGTGTGTTTGGTTACTTTTCAAAACACTTTGTTTGTCAAGTGCTTTCTGGTTTCATCATAGCTCCAAACAAAACATTCAACACCAAACATATCAAACTTGCAATCAAAACGACAAGAAAATCAATTTGAAACAAAACTGTGTCGCATCTGTCAAACCACAATTGATTTTCTGAACCGTAATTTCTCTATTAAACCGCAGTTGATACTCAAAACGCCACATCTGTATGCATCGCGACGCATCTGAACACTTCAGAGCCGCATGTGCAAAACTAAAACGCAACTGACTGTCATCGAGTCACATTTGATAAACCGAGTCGCACTTGTCTATTTCTGAGTCGCATCTGCTAAACTTGAGCCGCATTCGCAAAACCACGATGCAACTGACATCTCAAACGACGCATTTTCCTGTCACTGTTTAAAACTTCATCCAAAGTCAAATCTGAAGCCTTCATCTTGTCAATAATCTATCAAACACTATTTCCTAGAAGATTCTGTTAGAAACCAAACTTGAAATTGCTCAAAGTATTGACCACTAGTTTGCATTCATTGCCATAGGTTGCATCCTTCATTATTTTAGTTGCATACATTTGACATTAGGTTGTCCCTAGGTTCGCATTTTTGCATCTTTAGGATTAGGTAAGCCTCAACACAACTTGCAACATCATTTTTTTCAAAACTAGGCTCTTTTGGACTAAGTTATCAAACCCCTTTTCAGTCATTGTCCTCTTTTGTGGATGTTCCAACTCAAAAGTTTAGTTAGGAAAATTCACTAGTCATTTTGACCTTGTCACCTTGTCATTTTCAACAAAGTCCTTTAGTAACCAAAATCGAAAACAAAGTTTGAGCTTAGAAGTACTTAGATACCCTTGTCTTACATTGCATTTTAAGTCATCACATTGAATATCCTGTTCACAAAAATCCAAAACATTAGTCATCCTAGTCATCATTTTGAACTTAGATATTGCATAATATCATCATTATTAGTTGTCATTCCCATTTGAGCAATATCATTTATGGTGGAAACCAGACTTCAAAAACAACAACGACAAATGGCAAACTCTCGGCAAGACCCCATGTCTATTGTCGATAATCCAAACTGGACCTTTTACGATCCATTTTCCAATTCAAACAATCCACCTCCAGTGACAACACAATCCTCATCAAATGGTACATTTGAACTTTTCTTGCAAAGAGATAAATACGATCAAATACTTGAGGAAAACATAGAGGCAATAGCACAAAACCCAGAGGCCTCTCACTTCGTTGAAATAATGGTCCGTCACGACAAAGAAAAATTCTTGGCTATACTCTTGAGTGAAGGAGCCAAATTACCTCAAGGATTTGACATTAACACGATAAATGTGACACCTCCTGACCCTAATAACAACAACGCACATAACATGTCACATAGTGGTCAACCTCCAAACAGTACGAGCAATACTTCCTTTGACACCACAACGACAATGCATGCTACATCCAACATCCCAAACACCTCCAACACCATAAATACCATGATAGAAAATGCCACGACAGTAAATGCCATGGGGGCATCATCAAGTCACAACAATCCCCCCTTGATAGCTCCATCTACTACCATGAGTACACCTTTGACATATCTGCTCAGTGGTACTTCACAAAATCCTTTGGGAGGGGGAAAGGGATGCATTTTTATCCAAGGACAACAACCAAACATTAACACGACAACACAGTCACATGTCATTGCCTCCCAAGGTACAAATCCGAACATTCCCCTTGTGCAAACCCAACAATTTGCACAAGGTGGCCAAATAACGCAACCCACAACACCATTAACACATCATAACATTCATGGTCATCACATTCCCCAAATAATGACACACATGACTGGGGGACACATCCCAACCTACTCATCTAACGTTCATACTCACCAACATGCACCCAATCATAACTTTCAATACCAACAACACGTCAATCCATACACATCATACATATCACAACAATCCACACTGCCACAATAACAACATTCACGACAACAAACAGAATCATGGTGTACCGTGCAACCCAACATGTATGAAAACATAATGATCCTACAAAACCAAACAAAGAATGCAGATGGGTTTGTGGGAAAACTATTCAAACCCTTACATTTCAAAGGAAAATCAGAAATACTTTAATGACCTAAATGTATACCCATTCATGATGTATACATATATGCTCCATTCCCGTGATATGCCCACCAAATTTTACAAAATATAGAGGCAAGACAAACCCCATTGAACATGTTCACGAATTCGCAACCAATTGTATGGACATCACCTATGAACAAACATACTTGATGAGACTTTTTTCTAAAAGTCTGGCAGGTTAAGCCCTTGAATGGTTTTCCACACAAAAGGATATCCAGACATGGGACGAGCTTAAACAAAAATTCATGAAAAACTACTAGTATAACATCGACATGGACACCTCCATCACTAGCTTGTGCAATCTCATGCAAGAGGATGTTGGTGAGACTTTCATCCCATTCTTTCAGAAATGGAGAAGTCTAGCTAGTAGATGTCATATTGATATACCCGAAAGGGAAAAGGTCTACATGTTCATGCAAATGCTTCTTGGGCCCCTAAAATATGCATTGCAAGTACATTGTTGCACAAACTTCACAGACTTAGTTGAAAAAGGGGTCTAGATCGAGAAAGCCCTTATCACAAAGGGAGAATTGTGATATGGTTCCAAAAACACAAATGTCAATCCAACCACCGACAAAAATAAATACTGGGTAAAAAATAAACATGTTACAAATGATGGTGTGGTTGACGCCAAGACTGCAAAAATTGTGGGCCCTGTATTGGCCCTGAAAGGGGTTCAACAACAAAACAAACCAACAATGACATCGACACCCCCTCATAATGTCCCTTTCAACAATCAGAATAGTCAAAACAATCAGGGACAATACCGTCAGACGAGACAATTTCCCAAAGGTCGGACATACACTCCTTTGGGTGAACCCATTGAAGAAGTCCTTAAGAAATGTATCTAGAATGGGGTCATTACACTCCAAGAACCAAAACCATATGATCCAAGACAATTCAAACCAGCATGGTGGAATGACAATGCATTTTGTGAATACCATCGAGGAAAAGGACATACAACCTCTAACTGTCGACAATTGAAAAACCTAATACAAGATCTCATTGAGAGTCATGTCATTGAAGTAGGTGGATCTCAGTTTGCCTCCAATTCAGATCATACTATCCATAAGAATCCACTGCAGGACCATGGTTCTCATAATGCTTCCACGTCAGGACCACAGATGCACAATAATCAAGCTAACTTCGCTCGAGCCGGGTACCATTCTCGTAACTTATTAGGTAAACAATGTCCATTAATCATACGAATACACACACGATACTGCTGTGAGAGCACCCTAACAAATGCTACCACTGGCATAAAAGTCACTATAGCCGGTAAACCTACCACTAGACAAGCCAAAATCACCATACCAGCCCATCTCATAAATGTAATACAACCCGTCTCTAACCACAAAGCAATGGAAACCCAAAGTTAGTTCAACCTTATTGATCAGTTGTGTTGATTCCCGCGACAAATCTCTATATAATTTTGAGTCGCTTTCCGCATATCCCCGCATACAAAGAAGAACCTCGATAAACTTTTGCTTGAGTCGGCGGTCCCCAAGGACATCGATGTCAATCAATTTGAAACTACAAGGGATATCCTACTATGCTCACCATCACACCTTCTCAGATCAAGATTACTCATCACCTAAAACCAATCACAATGATGAATTGCACATAGAAACTTTTATCCACAAGCACAAAGTTCGATGGGTTTTAGTAGATGGCGGAGCAGGATTGAATATATGCTCCCTCAAACTGGTTAAGGCTCTCAGGTTCTCTGATGTGTGCGTGGACCCAACAAAGAGTATAGTGATCAAAGCATACGATGACGAGGAATGCTCTTCATGGGGCGTTATCTCTCTCCCTATCAGAGTGGGACCGGTCATTGTGGACACAACCTGCCAGGTCCTAGATTTGGAACTACCATATAACATATTGTTAGGCCGCCCATGGATTCATGCCTTAAAATCCATTCCGTCAACATATCAGCAGTGCCTAAAGTTTCCATTTGACGACATAGAAATAACCCTATATGGAGACCCTGACCCTTTCCAATATTGTACAAACTTAAGGGGTATCTCTGAAAACTAAGTACCTATTAATTGAGAAGCATCTGGCTCCTTGTCATCCAAATACGTCGATCCATCCACACTCACACCATCTTCCACATCCACTCCATCCACATCTTCCGCCATACCACCACCTTCCACTAGCCCTAAGACATAATCCACTGTTAAAATCCAAGACCTTGGCTGTGGAGAATTCAAACTACACATAGAATACAACATAACAACAATGCCCAGGTCTCCAAAGGACTATGGTTGGCCATGTTTCAGAATGGAACCTCAGGAAACTTTCAAAGTCCCACCGAAAATAGTTTTTATCATGGGGAGCATTAAGGAGTAAGGAAGACTCTACTGACATTACAGGCCTGATCTTATAGATACTGCCACACTACCCCCTATTACCAATCCAAAGATATATCAAAGGTTATGACATCATGAAGTGCTAAAGGCTATGATGGTACTAGTGGCCTAGGAAGAAATAAAACTGGCCAAGGGAACCCATGTGAAACTTTTCAAATCCTAAAATATCTTGATTAGGTCGGATCATCCGACACGACGCATCGACGCATCTCCGATCTTTCAAATGAGCGAGTACATGCTTTGGATAGTGGCAAGACTACTAGTGAAACCCCCACCAAAACAGACTCCCATGAGTGGGAATTTGGCTTAGAATGATCCCTAAGTAACTATTGTCTTGATGATTTGTTTGTCGAACGAGGGGAACTAACCTCTGAACAACAATTTTGGCAAACATTCAAAATTGATCAAGGCCCAAATATTCAACATCCCATTATTGTTTCCCATGACGCCCAACACCTATCATCTCGAACCCCCCGGCCCAACCCATCCAAGTATCGACTTTAAATTGACAATCGTATTCTAAACCTCTACTCCCATTTTGCAATAAACGTAATATGACACTAATGAAGGGAGAATATTGATAGAATCCGCGTCGAAGTTGATGATGATAACTTCACCCTACAACATCATCAATACCAGATAAGGTCTCAGATTCCTACCCTACTCCAGCAAATATCGACGATGGCATTTCCTTAGTTCACCCTGAGCTAGTCGATTGGGACCAACAAGGACCGCTGATCCTAGACACATTCCAGAATGATGAGGCAATTGCTGAATTTATGGGATTACGAGAAGGCATACCCAGTGGGGACCACAAATCAGGATTCACCATTGACTTAGATTGCAAGGCATACTTCAACGAGACTGCTCCGTCCTCTAGTCGCAAAAGTAAAAATAAAAAATAGAATAAAAAATGAAACATCTCTAGGTGAAACCGAAAAGGCACCTCTGACGATAAAATAGTAAAAATAAAGGATGTATTTGTGGGTGAAAACCTCTCTGAGGTGCCAAAAGATGGAGGATTGGACTTTCTCCCCGTGCAATAGGAGAAATCGACCATGCTTATTGAAGACACAATAGAGGATAACATATCAACTACAGAAGATCCCAAGATGGTCCTTTTTGCTGCATCATTAAATGAAGATGAGAGATCAGAATTTCATAAATTCTTTGCCAAGCAAAAAATCAACTTCGTATGGTCCTATGCTGACATGCCAGGATTGGACCCAGAATTAGTTCTGCACCATCTCCCGCTATTACCTAATGCCAAACCAGTCAAGCAGAAGTTGTGCAAAATGCACCCTCAAGTTGCTCTATTGGTCAAGGCCGAGTTAAAGAAATTACTGGACGCCGAGTTCATATGGTCTATAGATTATGCTGAATGGATTTCCAACCTAATGCTTGTGACAAATCCAAATGGACTGATCCGCGTATGTATAGACTTTCGAGACTTAAATAAAGCATGCCCGAAGGATGACTTTCCTTTACAAACATTGATTACTCCGCGAAGATTCACCAAGCAGATATGAGGATGCTATCCCTGCGGATGGTTTCTTCGCCAGGAATCGTGATTCGTGATTGTTCTGAGGACCAACACAAAACAACATTTACTTGCCCATGGGTACATATTGTTGGAATACCGCGCCATTCGGGTCTAAAATGCAAAAGCAGACATTTCCAAGGGTTAGCGGCCACAATCTTCCAGCGACATGATGCACAAAAGGCCAATGGAAGATTATGTAGATGACCTATTGGCCAAGGTTAGGAAACCGTAGAAAGATCATCTAAAGGTAATTTACACAATTTCTCAAGAGACTGAAGAATACAAAGTACCGCTAACCCCAAGAAGTGTGTTTTCGTGGTCATGAGCTGAGAAACCTTTGGGATACATAGCTTCCCAAAGAGGTATAGAGGGTTGATCCAAAGAAAGGTCAAAGCCATCATAGACATGCCTCCGCCCAAAGGAATCAGTGAACTAAGAACTTTACAAGGCAGAGTACAATCTATTTGGTGTTTCATAGCCTAGTTGGCAGATAAGTGTCACCCATTCCAGTATCTGTTGCGCAAGGGTATCCCCTTTATATGGACCGATAAATATCAAGAAGCCTTTCAACAAATCAAAGATTACCTACTATCAACACCAATCCTCATGCCTCCAATTCATGGAAAGTCATTGATACTCTACATCTCGACTACTAGTTCAGCACTGGGGGCATTACTGGCACAAAATGATCATGAAGGAAAAGAACGAGCCATCTATTACATCAACTGCACACTAATAGGGTATGAGTTGAACTATACACACATTGAACGTACATGCCTGGCTGTTGTCATTGCATCCCAGAAATTAAGACACTATATGCTCAGTCACTAGACACAGCTGGTTGCCAAGATTGATCCACTAAAATACCTCTTAAGTCGGGCGGCATTAACAGGCCGGTTGGAAAAATGGGTTATGATACTAAGTGAGTATGACATACAATATGTCAAGCATAAGGCAATAAAAGGACAGGTAATAGCAGATCAACTGGAAGATGCACCGATTCAAGTCACTCATCCACTAGTAACTGATTTTCCTGATGAGTCCATTTTTCATGCGGAACCGGTGGTACCATGGAAGCTATATTTTGATGGGTCTCATACTGGTCATGGCTCAGGCACTGGAATCTTGTTTATCACACCACAAGGGGATTCAATTCCTAAGGCATTCTAGATCACTTTCCCTTGTACAAATAATATTGCTGAATATGAAGCATTGGTCATAGGTCTCAAAATGGCAATTAAATGGAAAATTCAAACGTTGCATGTATTTGGGGATTCCTAACTTGTTATCAACCAAGTGAATGATGACTATGAAACAAAGGATGAGAAGTTGCTTCCCTACAAGAGGATGGTCGATAGTTTCCTGACACACTTCCAATTGATTTCTTTTGAAAAAATCCCCAGGGTACATAATAAGGTAGCTGATGCAATGGCTACTATTGGTTCTCTCTTGGACATCCCTCAAAATGTGTCACAATTTGAGTTCTTAGTAGAACAACTTTTAATCCTAGCATATGATATCCCGGAATCAGAAATGGTTTGCGAACTTGTTGGTCCCAACTCTCCCTGGTATCAGGACATTTACAACTACCTAAAATCTCAAACCCTTCCACTCAACGTGTCCAATAACCAAAGGAAGTCCTTCATCCGAAAATCTGCCAAGTATGCCATCGTCAGTGACACCCTATACTGACGTAGTTTTGATGACACCCTCCTTAGATGTCTCGACACCGACAAAGCACGTACGACCTTATGTGAAGTGTACGACGGTATATGTGGATCTCATTTGAGTGGTCCTACTCTAGCTAAGAAAGTAACAAGACTTGGGTATTATTGGCCAACAATTGAAAGGGATGCAATTGAATATGTGAGGACTTGTCGCAAATGTCAGATTCACAGCGACTTGATTCATGCTCCAGCACAAGAACTTCAACCAATCACTTCTCCTTGGCCCTTCACTCAATGGGGACTCGACCTCATGGGTAAGATCCATCCAACCTCATCCAACGGCCATTAATTCATTATCACTGCCACTGAGTATTTCACGAAGTGGATCGAAGCCATCCCATTGACATATATTACCAGCAAACAAATATCAAAGTTCATCCTTAACTACATCATTTTCTCCTATGGCCTTCCCAATCCATCATCGACAATAACGTACGTCCTTAAAAACCAAGACGTTCGGAGTTATGTGATCAATTTCACATTCAACACCATTTTCATCTCCATACGCCCACAAGGAAATGACCAAGCCGTAGGCTCTTAATAAAACCATTGTCAAAATCCTCAAAAGACCTAAGCCAATGATGCTAGCCGTGACTGGCACATACAACTCAACCTTGCTCTGTGGGCTTACCGAACTAGCATTCGTACACCTACAGGGGCCACTCCATTTTCCCTAGTCTTTGGTGTGGAGGCCATCTTGCCCATTGAGGTCGAAATTCCTTCATTACGAGTGTCCCTGAAGGGTTTAACCAATGAAGAGGAGTATCAACAGTCACGCTTGCACGAGCTGGAAATGCTGGAAGAAAGAAGGCAAAATTCACTGAACCATCTCCAAGCATATCAGAACCGTCTTTGTCGCAGCTACAATAAGAAGGCTATGGTTAGAAATTTTGACATTGGCGACCTAGTTCTCATGCGTAACCCTTAAGAACCAAGCTACCGTGAGAAAAGCGAGAAAATCTCGGAATCCAAACCGTTGGGTCCCTACACTATCTTTTATCCCTTTTGGTTCCCTGGAGCTCATCACCGCCGCATATGGAGAATAACCGACAGAGCCTATCAATCAGCTTACATCTCCGGGTTGTTCCCACGTGATAGCATCGAGACCGATTTAAAACCGTCAGAAAATACAAAAAAAAATTAAAAAATGATGAAAAATTGTCACCCTGATGAAAACCTGGCAAACAGGCGTCTTGGTGACACCAAAAAATAAAAAAATAAAAATAAAAATAAAAAAGTCAAGAAAATAGTAAAGAGAAAAATGATTCATCCAATAGTGAAAACCTGGCAAACAGACGCCATGTGTAGTCAATCATTGCTCTGCCATCTACTGCCACTTTGTCTGCCTTGGCTTAGGATGGAAGGTATTATCGCCATTATTATGCAAATCACCACCACATTCTACCCTACCTGTCATAGTGGATAAACGATTGACATCAAGTCCTGACGACTGTCCTTCTAGTAAACCAGCAGCATCCTGTTCATGTTCTTTAAAAATGGCTAAGTCTTGGACCTGACTGGGGGAAAAAAATTGATCATGAAACTACAGTGGATGTCGCACATGATCTTGACAATTGGCAAAAAGTCCTAGAAAAAAAGACAAAAAACATCGCAAAAAGTCCCTAAAAGATTAAAACATCAAAAAGTCCTAAAAAGACAAAAATATCGCGAAAAAGTCCCCGAAAGACAAAACATCGCGAAAAGTCCTAAAAAAGATTAAAAACATTCCAAAAAGTCCTAAAAACACAAAAACATCGCCAAAAGTCCTGAAAAAAGACCAAAACACTGTAAAATGTCCTGAAGAAAGACCTAAAAATCATAAAACGTCCTGAAGAAAACCACAAACAAAACATCAGACTGCTGGAAGAGCGTGAACACATTGTCATTTCTTCTCAAAGTCAGTCATATCAATCAGCCTTTGTCATTTGTCCTAACTACATTGCCTCTGCGCATTTGCTACATAGGCAACACTCAAATTTGAGTCCCCGAGACATTAGGTCAGTCCATTTAGGCTTGTCAGAATAAAATCATGATTCAAACTTCTATCCTCTGGACAAAGTCATTGGTCATGTCGAACTACAAGGTCTCTGAGTGAATGACGTAGGCAAGGCCATCTGTCGATGAGCCCCCAAGGCCGCACTAGGTTAGTCAATTAGGGTTCATAACACACACTGGCACACACGTCAAAAGTCTTCAATCATTTTCTAGATAGGAAAACTCCTAAAAACAAAGTAAAACAATCATTCCTTCAGCATGACAATCTCATCAACAAGTCAGTCATATCATCATGACCAAATCGGCACATAGTCAAACATAAGTCAAACCCAGTCAAAGCAGGTCAAATCATCATAACCTATCAAACTGTCAACTTTAGGTTAATCTTCAGATGTGTCCTTCTGTAAGATAACCTCTGTCATTCATTCCTTAGGATGTGTCCTTCCTAGGCATCATCACTGTCATTTGGAATTTCGAGGGATCCTCTTGGCATCTAGGGATCGCTCCTCTTAAAATCAATTTTCTTCAGATGTGTCCTTCTGAAGAACCAACTGTGTCATTTATGCCTCAGGATGTGTCCTTCCTAGGCATTGTCATCATCACCGTCACATGGCATTGGGAGATTAATTCTCTTGGCATTCATATTATTCAGGATGGGTCCTTCCTGAATTGGGAAAATTTAGACAGTTGTCGCTTGACCAGCATCAAAGCTTTAATACTCGGACATCTCATCATCATTAAACCTGACATCTTGACATTAGAACAATGGATATCTAGATGCACTTGGCAGACACTTGACAATTGTCTTTTAGTTTTTATCATGATATTAGTTTTTCAGCGAGGTCCCACTGAGCAGGATTTAGAGAAGCAACAATGTATCATGACGATTGACACGCATGACTAATAGTTTCTCAGCGAGGTCCTGACTTTGGGATTTAGAAAAGCAATGAAATATCATGGTAAGGGCTCTATTTTTTGTATTTTGACAGTCATGTTGCTAGTTCCTCAAGGATGTCTTGGCAACAGGATTTAGAGGTGCAACGACGTTTCATGACTTTTCCTTTTTGTCTTTTTCTGCTTGTGGTTGATTATGACAAAGATTGGGGCAATAACGCTCTTGGTATGAGTCATGATCTTCCTTGTCTGTGACTGCTTGTCTTATGTGATGGTACGACCTTGCACACCTTGATCTATGTCATATCATGGTGTTTCTTGGCCATCACAACAATCTACCCAATGATGATTAAGAGCAATAAATATTAAAAGTCCTATGGTAAGGTTTGAAGGATTTGGTCTAGGAACTAACATGCATCTTCTTTAGTCTTGTCATCTTCTCTCACCCATCTCATATAAGCATTGCATTCATGTCTTTTGCACTAAAATTTCTTCGTCTCTTCATATTCTAGTCTTCTAATCAATTTCAAGAGCACACCCATGTTCTTGGAACCTGTCTGTCCTCTCGAGGGGGCATACCACAACCCTCGTCATTCTTCCTCATCTTATTTTCTTTGTCACAATGCGACATGCTATATTATGACAAAGAGGGGAAAAATGTAGACACCTAAAAATGACCTAGGCCCTAAAGCTTCATTTTTACCCACTTTCGCCCTAGCATAATTATGACATTTAATTATGTCCTTAGTCCATATTCGACTATTGATTAAATAATTTATAATTATTTAATTAATTCACGTCATTTTATTCTTCATGATTATTAAATAAATAAATTCTATTTATTTATTAAATACGCCACACTCTGGTTGTCTTCCTTTAATTAAATAAATTCTTAATTTATTTAATTCCCCTTTGTCATATATTTCTTCCTCCGACATTAAATAAATAAGTTTTTATTTATTTATTTAATATAAATACTAATTGTCGCTACTAAATAATTGATTAATTTATTTAATTATTTAATCTTATCTTCTAAATTAAATAATTAAATTTTGATTATTACAATCGCCAATTAAGATGATTCTCCTCATTTTAAATAAATCAATTATTTAAAATGTCATCACAATCTTAACCGCCCATTTCGGTAAATAATCTGAAAAAAGATTATTTATTTGTCTCTATAAAATCCATAACTTGGAATTAATTTAATTCAAATTAGTAACTAATATTCCAAAATCATAATCAAAGGACATCTTTGATTTTCCAAATCGACATCTTCGCCTATCTTCTTGATTTTCAATCCTCACAAATCGTGCAATCTTTATCTTCTGATTTTCAAATCCTTATTTCAGACTACTATCTCATTTATTCTCCACTCTGGTCCCGATTATCCGAGGTTTTATCTGACTGCTTGATTAATGAATTTTCCCTAACCCTAATTAGGGATTCTCGGATTTAATCTGGACCTCTCATTTTAGGTCTTTCTTAGAATTCAATCTCATCCGTCCACTCAAAATTGTGTTTTCTATAAAAGACAATTTTGCTCATAATTTCAGGATCCGACAACTTGATTTTTAATTTAGTAGTCATTATAGTCATTTGGCATTAGTAGTCATTATTTCATTTTAGCATATTGTCATAGACATAGGCATAATTTTATAAATCCTTCAACATTTGCATAGGACTTGGACATTATTATAGGTTGCTCATTTGAAATCTGAGGGCATCTCTATTTGCTACAAGCTAGAAGGTGTAACAAAGGTGAACCATGGAAGATGAAGATTTCTGGTAGTATTACTCCCTTTATTTTCATTATATTTCCTTTGTGCTTTGTTATTTTAATGAGATTTTGATGTTTATTGATTTAATCAGCTAACAATCTAATTTTCCATAGATACATTTGGTGAACCCGACGTGAACATGACTCTGTTATTTTCTTTTATTTCTGTACGGTTTTGTGTTTTCTGTTGTTTTTGAAGGTACAGGTATAGAGTGACGCAACCATTTTTTTTTAAATCGTGATGCATTTGATGCGTCGCGACGCATTCGCCAACACAAAAGCCGCAATCGCTCTAATAAGCCGCAATCAATATCTTGAACGACGCATCTGCTCTGTCATGCCGCATTCGAAGTCCTAAACGACACATCTGCTTTGTCGTGCCACATTTGACTGGTAAAGATTTTTTTTCATTTTTGGCATTCTGATTTTGGATTTTAGGGTTTTCTAGTTGTTGGTTTCTTTCTAGTTTTTCATTTCTGCATGTTAGCTAGCTTAGGGTTTTGTGTTACTAATCTCCGTTTGCAGCGTGTGGTGGTAACTATTCGTGTGTCGAAGATCATTTAATAAAGGAACCACTAATCTTTTGTCTGCATATTCGAATGTCGAAGACAGAATAAAATAAACATTGTGCTTATTTTTCATAGATTAGCAAACATTTAACTTTGGTGCACATAAAAGAACATTCATGTCTCAGAGCCCAAAAATGGTCATGATTAAGCTGTTAATTAATTAAATATGATTTATTTAATTAATTCTCTAAAAGTCATTCACATAAATAAATTTAATTATTTATTTATATCGCTCATATTCTAAATTCTTCTACCTTTAATTAAATTAATTACTATTTATCTTTTTTCACTTTACTAAATCAAATAAATTTTTATAATTTATTTATATTTAATTATCATCTGTTCTAGAGTTTAAATATTTTAAATATTTAAATATTAGAATATCATCTTCTTCATCTCATCTTTTACCTCGCTGATTAAATTAAACAAATTTTTATAATTTTATTTACATTTAATTATCATTTTATCCTAAAGTTCAAATATTTTGAATATTTGAATAAATATTCTTCATTCCCCAAATTAAATATGCCAACATTTTAATTTAATATTTTCCCACCTCACCCTATTTTTGTTTTAAAACATATAATTAAATAATTTATTAATTATGTGGGTTTCATTTTCATTCCCACTTCCCAAAATTTCTAACTCATGCTAATCATTTCCTTCCAAATTTGCATCTCATCCTTCTAAACAAAGTTTCCTCTGAATCCTCAATGATCTAAAATTCAAGAAATGTCTCCATTCTCCTTTCTACTAAAATCTCTCCACCATTCATTCAAACAAGCTTGATCCTAGACTGGCTGACGATTCAAACAACCCAAACTCGCTCTGAACTCTATAAAGCCTGCAACCAAGCCTTGGTTAATCATCCATAATATGGCTAATCATTCACGTTCGTACACCTCAGATAATTTCATTTACATAGCCATATTTTCACCAAAGATTTTGCATACAATAGTAGTTTTAATATTATTACAACAATATCTTTTGTTTTAGCATAGTTTCTTTGGCCTTAATTATGCATTCTTATTTTTATCTCGTTCTTCATGCTGTGATTTTGTTGAGCTCTACCTGCTGATCTGAGAGCCATTCGAAGCAACAAAACGATGAAGTTAGAGGAGGATAAGACGGTTTCGAGAAGCTGCAATTATGGTTTGCTTTATTTCGTTTTTCTTTTACAACTTTTTCGATTTAATGTCTTATTAACATGTGTTGGATTTTTATTTAATTAATGCAATATTTTATACACCACATTAAAATGGCGCCCACCGTGGGGCTCGAACCCACAAATTTAACATTTTTTGTAAGTTCGTTTTTGACAGTTTCGGCTTTCTGGAATCGGTTCTTCAAAAAATTCTGACGTTTAAGCGCATTCAAAAATTCCTGACGCGCATACAAAAAATTTTAACTTTTGATTTTGCAGAATTTTGACGTGCATCCCATGACTGTTACGGTGCATCCCATGACTGTTATGGCGCATCCGTGGTTGTTAAAGCGCATACAGTGACTGTTAAGGCACATATAATTTTCTTCCATATGCACAGTAATTATTTTGACATTTTCTTACGGCGCATCCAGTCTCTGTTTAGGTGCTTATAGTATTTATTCCGGTGCATCTAGCTTCTATTCGGGCGCATCCAGTTTCTGTTTCGGCGCATACAGTCTCTGTTCTGGCGCATATATGTTTCGGCGCATACAGCCTCTGTTTAGGCGCATATAGATTGTAACAAAATTTACAGAATTCTGAGTCTGACACATTCCGCAGACAGAATTCTGTTTCCTTTCTAAAGTTTTAAAATGAAGCAATCCTAGGGTAGCCACATTGGGATAAAATGAAGCAATCTAGGATAGTCACCAAACGATGAATCTTGCAGTTAAAATTAAACAATTTGTTTTTTTGGTGAAGCAATATCTTCACTTAGAATAGCTCATTGTTATTTGGATTTTAAAAAGAACATTTGCTTGCTGTGATTGTGGCAATAGGTCTATGCTCTCCCCTTAACTGGGTGATCAAAATACCAGACTTGCCTTTTAATTTCATGCAATTTTATTGTTACATCCTTTAGAGAGCCTGTCGTAGTGGGAAAAAGTACTCACCCTACGGGAACGACTCAAGTGGGTTCAAGCCAAAGCCAGGCTATTCTGCCCCACTATAAAATTTAAAGCAGATCTGGGGAAACCCTCTTTTGCCGGTAGTGTGCAAGATAACCATCCCCAAAGCCTTTGTTCTAAAGGTTGGGAGGTCTCCTGAGGGAGTTTATTATTGCCGCACGGAACGGAAATCCTTACTACGAACCTAGTGTAGTAGCCAGCCGAGTCAGTTGCCAAACATTCTAATAATCACAGTGCAAGGGGAGGGAAGAATCTGCCCCCAAGACACTCACCATATAACTACCAAGGACTGTTTGCTCAGGGGATCCGGTATCCACTTTCGTAACTCTGAGTACGCACCTGGAAAAGACAAAAACACGGGCGCCCCTTCGGGGGTGACACGGCTGTGTGAGTCGACACAATTCTAAGATGTGGGTTGTTGATTACTAGAATGACCTACTTGAGCACTTAAGAGTGAGTCTGTCTGAACTGTCTTTCATGTGAAAAACCTGTGAAAACATTTGATGAAAAACATTTCTTGATCAAACACTTCATGTTAGTATAGGGCTTTAAGAACAACTGTTTTCAAAAAGTGTTTTGTTGTGTCTTCCATTACATTAATTCAGATAAAGAGATTATCCAAAAGAAACATGAAGAACAACAACTGAAAGCCACTTAGGAGTTTTGTCATATCATTGCTTCAAAAACATTCCCAATACCTTTTTCCATGCTTAGGGATTGGAAGTCAACAAAGTTTCCCAAGAAATCAGTTTTCAAGAGAATCAGAAAACCTAAGAAACCGTTAGGATATAAGAAAACACTGCAAAAGAGAAAATTCTTGTACAAAAGTCGACAAGTCTTACTTCACTATCGAGGATTTCTTCACAGATATCAGGATTTTGTTAGAGGATTCACTGATGAATATGCTGTAGATCCCTTAGATTCCCGAGCTTATTATCAAAGAAGAGCTCTATCACAACGGCATAATCATAACCAACCTCTTGAATTTGACAACATACCACAACCTTCCATAGAATATCCTTCACACCCAAGCCATATTCTTCAAAGATCTTGAGAGAATCTCCTTGAAAACGAAGATCAAAATCTTTTAAAGTGCACCTTTCAAAAACAGCTTTCTAATTTTTGGCTCAACTTCCCCCAACAGGATTCTGAAATCCTTTATCATCTTGGAAGCCACAACCAATAAGTTAGGAGCATCCTTGATCATATCATAAGATTACATATCTTATCGGATCAAGACATCATCACCATTTGCACTTGTCAAAACTAGGATCTAAGTTTAGAAGAATCTTTCCAAAAACATATGCCTATCTCCACAAGGTCTCAACACAATAAACTGAAGGATACAATCCAGAAAGAAAGTCATATTCAGAACACTCAAGAGGAAGGAGAAAGCAGTAATCCTATTTTTAGCATAAATCAAAATCCACTCTTCAACAACAACATGGACAATAGAGAAGAAAATCCTTTTCATAATTACAGAGATAAAAATCAAGTGGATAGTGATGAAGAACAAGAAGAGGAACGTCTTAGAGAGGCTGAACAAGATCCAAAATTCCATAAAGCCATTGAAAAGATCTTGCAGCGAGACAAGGAAAAATATTTTCGCTATCTAGCCGAACAAGGGGCTAAATTACCTCACAACTTTGACACAGAAAACTTGAAAAACAAACCTGAAGAAACACCCCTTTCAGATCTTAGTGCCTTGACCCAACAAATCAAGGCACTTCAAGGACAAGTTAGAGAATTACAAGGGGGAACAACCACAAAGAAATACACTCTGGAGGACATCTGTCCTTATCCTTTCGATAGAAGTTTAAACATGATTCCTTTTCCCAAGCATTGTGAAATGCCAAAGTTTGATCGCTATAATGGGAAAACGGATCCAATTGATCACGTCAGAGACTTCAAAAACCTGACATTGGAATTCGCTCACGAAGATACTTACCTGATGTGATTGTTTCCTAGGAGTCTCAGAGTACACTCTATGGAATGGTTATCCAAGATCACACCTCCCGTCAAAACCTTTGAAGAATTGATCAACCTATTCATATCACAGTATACTTACAACATACAACATCAGATCACCATGATAGACCTTTGTAAAGTTGCACAAAAACCTGGTGAACCTTTCATTACGTTTCTTCAGAGATGGAGAAGAATGTTTGCCAGATACCCACGTCCTGTCCCTGAGAAAGAAAAGATGGTTACTTTCATCAACAGTTTAAATTCAGAAATGAGCTATCACTTGAACTTACATTGTCCCTCTTCTTTTGAGAAAATGATCGAAGATGCCTTAACCATTGAAAATGCTTTGGTCAAAAGAGGCATAATAAAACATGACAAAGAAAATCCTAGCTCATCTAACCATCACAATAATCAGGACAAATCCAAATTCTGGACTCGCAACAAAAATATGGTGAACGATGGTGTTGTTGACGTGAATCATGCCTCGACCAAACCATTCGTCCTCAGTACTCTAAACACTCGCAACAACAATGTCAACTCAATTGCAAATCATGGGAATAATCCTCCTCTACCGAGGAATAATACAAATCAAAACTCTACTCCCCATCAAGGGATTTCCAACAACTAGGGTTACCGAGGAAACAATAACAATCACAATTCTTTAGGGAACACCTCAAATTCAAATCCGCAAAGATTTTCATTCTTCTCAAATAGAAGAACTTTCACTCCATTGGGTCAATCTGTAGAATCCGCGTTCAAAGAGTTGATGGCCAAAAATGTCATTACTTTACCGCCTCAACGAAATTATGAACCCAGTGTAAAGCCTCCATCATGGAATGAGGCACACTATTGTGATTATCATCGGTGTAAGGGTCATCGTACAAACAACTGCCAAGCCTTGAAGAATGCTATTCAAGACTTGATTGACAATGATATCATCACAATAGAAGGAAATCAACAAACCAATGCAGACCACCAAGCATTTCGTAATCCTTTACCTAATTATCAAAAAGGTGAGTCTTCTGACAAAAAAGTGAATCACATCAATGATGATCATATAATCAACCATCTCTACGCAGACGATGAGCGGGTAAATGTCATTAAAGTCAACGAGAAGGTGGAATATAGGGAAGTCAACGCAACAACAAGAGCGCAAGCTAAAGTTGTCTTGAAAGGCGCTTCTTCAAAATCCATTGAATCCCCACCTCAACATCAATATGATTTGGTCAATCAACTTCGAAAAACCCCCGCTCAAATTTCAATTTTGGAACTATTAAGGATTTCTCCAGCCCATATAGAAGTTCTCGAAAAATCCCTCATTGAAACCAATGTATCAACTGAATTGGATGTGAATCAATTTCAAGCCATGGTAGGGCATTTGTCCTCACCCACTTGCCTTTCATTCTCTGATAAAGATGACGTTTCCATAACTCATCCCCATAACTCCTCTTTGTACTTAGAAGTCATGATTCATAAGTTTCACATTAGACGAGTTCTAATAGATGGAGGTGCTGGTTTGAACATTTGTACCTTGAAGTTGGTCAAAGCCTTAGGATTTTCTGAGGACTCCATTGATTTCAGAAGAAAGATTACCATAAAAGCCTATGATGATGAAGAAAGAACATCTAAAGGTCTAATCATGTTGCCGATCAGAGTGGGCCCTGTTATAAAGAATACTTTCTGTCAAGTACTGGACCGTGATCTGGCATATAACATCTTGTTGGGCCATCCTTGGATCCATGAAATGCAAGCCGTCCCATCAACTTATCATCAATGTCTCAAGTTTCCTTATGATGGGCAAGAAATCATGATACCTGCTGATAATTCCAACATTCAGACTTGTGCCAACATAAAAGCCAGTCAAGATACTTTGGTCCCTAATAATTGAGAAGCTCATGCTAGTACTTCTCTAAAAATTGACACACAAATTAGTCAATTGACTAATAGTTTTGACAAAAAGCTGAAATTCAAGGATCATGGAGTTGGAGAATACTCTCTTTTCCTTGCCAATTTACCTACGTCACCTTGATCACATGGACAGCCATCTATCAGGGAACACCAAGTATCAGCAGCTTCAACATCAAAGCAAATGCCAATAGAGCCAATTACAAAATTTAATGGACAATTCATCAAAGAAAAATTCCCCATGGAAAACCCTGAGGATACCAAAATTCTAAATTGGCTCTATAAAGATGAAGATGAAGCAGTTTCTAATGTCAAATTACCCACATACAAATATGGGAAAGGATATTTAATCATGCAGAAGATGGGCTATGATGAAGGACCTATCGAAAAAAGGAAGGAAGGAGTAGTTGAACCCATTCACCTCCGCGGACTTGCTGCAAAAGAGAAAACGGGATTGGGTTATGATACTCACTCTAGAGAAGGAAAATCCAAACATGGCAATGTCTTCACATTGCAAGAAAGCTCAGATTCCAGAGAAGCATGCTTGACAACAGTTCAGAATTTCCTAGATAACAATTCTGACACAGACTCTGCTGAATATGAATGGGATACTATTTACAATGATGAGTTCTGGAGGGACAAAGAAGTGGATGTAATACACCAATATGCCCCAACTCTAATTGAAGGACAAGGTTTAGGGTCCCAACCACAAGAATCTGAACCACAAATCGACTATGATTCTAATGATACTGAATCAGATCTAAACGAACAAGACTATCATGAGAACAGTATCATCATTGATCCACCTCATACCTCGGATCCTACAGACCACTCTGTTATGACCTTAACCATAGCCGATCTCACACAACCTGACGATCCTCTACCTTTAGTCTATCCTGACCTCATTGATTGGGATTCTACTGAATCTATTAACATACCCATGTTTCTGAGTGATGAAGCTATCATAAACTTCCTTTCCGCAGAAGACACAAATGATTGTTCCACCAAATGACAACATAGAGTTTTTGATCAGAGAGTGTCAAGTCTCCTAGCTACAAAAGTAAAACAAAAAAGAAAGATCTTAATGGTGAAACCAAAAATATGGCAAAAGATTAGATCAAACAAAAGATAAAATAAAGAGCCGTGATCTGATGGTGAAACTCCTCGAGGCACCGTGACGATGGGAATCTGGATTAATTCTCCCAGGAAGAATTACCATGAAACGACGCCCATTCTCGATTGAGCCTACCAATGTCAAGCTGATCTTGAAACTTCAACAAACCAAGAATTTCGGTAGCACGTGATCAATGACCGAAAAGAAATTACCAGAATTCATGAATTCCAAAGGAAAATCAGGCCACTTGCGGTCTTATACGACATGCCCGGTCTTGATCCCGACTACCATGCATCACTCATCCATCAAACCGTGGACCAAGCCGGGTGAAACAAAATCCCTAAAGATGCACCCTCATGTTGCATTATTGGTTAAAGAAGAACTAAGAAAAATCCTTGATGTGGGCTTCATAAGACCACTCGACTATGCAGAATGGATTTCTAACATTGTACCTGTATCCAAACTAGATAAAACTGTCAGAATATGCACAGATTTCAGAGATCTCAACAAAGCATGCCCTAAAGATGATTTTCCATTACCAAACATCGACACTATAGTTGATCTAACAGCTGGCCATGCCATGTATTCATTAATGGATGGTTTTTCTGGATATAACCAAATCAAGATTGCACCTGAAGATCAGGAGAAAACAGCCTTTACGTGTCCATGGGGAACTTATTGTTGGAACGTCATGCCTTTTGGTCTGAAAAATGCTGGGGCTACCTACCAAAGAGCCATGACTACCATCTTTCATGACATGATGCATGTCTTCATGGAAGATTATGTGGATGACATTTTGGCAAAATCATACACCAGAGAAGGACATCTTGAAGTATTGTCCAAAATATTTGCAAGATTAGAAAAATTCAAAGTTCGCCTCAACCCTAAGAAATGTGTTTTCGGGGTCAAATCTGGAAAACTCTTGGGGTACATTGTTTCAGAAAAAGGAATTGAAGTAGATCCAACAAAAGTTCAAGCAATTATGGAAATGCCTCCACCAAAGAACATCAGTTAGTTAAGATCACTACAAGGACGACTTCAATCTATACGGAGGTTCATTGCACAATTGGCCGACAAAAGTCTACCATTCACACATCTACTGCATAAAAATGTTCCTTTCAAGTGGGATGAAAAATGTGAATTGGCTTTCCAGAAAATCAAAGAGTATCTAATGACTCCACCAGTTCTCGTATCACCAAATCCAGACAAACCACTCATCTTATACATTGCTGCAACAGAGACATCTCTGGGGGCACTGCTAGCACAAGAAGACACTACTGGAAAGGAACGTGCAATCTACTACATCAGTAGAACACTAACAAGTCATGAGCTCAACTACACTTCTATTGAGAAGGCTTGTTTGGCAGTAGTTTTTGCTTCACAAAAGTTTCAGTATTACATGCTGACCCATACAGTCAATTTGGTCTCGAAGATTGATCCACTCAAGTATTTGTTGAGCAAAGCATCATTGACAGGGAGGTTAGCAAAGTGGGTAATGATTCTAAGTGAGTTTGACATACACTATGTTGACCGCAAGGCCATCAAAGGATAAGTTATAGCTGATCAATTAGCAGAGGCACCACTACAAGCAGATCATCCCTTGCACATTGAATTTCTAGATGCAGATGTATTCACTGCAGAATCTAAACAAACGTGGGCCTTATATTTTGATGGTTCTTTCACTCAACACGGATCAGGGGCAGGCATACTTTTTGTCACCCCTCAAGGACATACCATTCCTCGCTCATATAGGCTAATGTTTCCATGCACCAACAACATAGCTGAATATGAAGCATTAATCACTGGACTCAAGATAGCACTGGAATGGAGAATAACAGAATTATAGGTGTTTGGTGACTCACAGTTGGTCATTTTTCATATCAATGATGACTATCAAACTAAAGATGAAAAACTACTACCTTATAAAAAGATGGTGGATGACTTCAAGAAATACTTTGTGGACATTAAATTCACACAAATTCCAAGGCTTGATAATAAAGTAGCCGACGCTATGGCTACAATCGCATCATTGTTACAACTCCCAGAAACTCAAAATCGTTATGAATTTCTGGTGGAACAATCATTTACACCTGCATATGATACCCCTGAAAGCCAAATCATTTGTCATTTGGTAGGATCTGATTCGCCTTGGTATGGAAAAATTTACACTTACCTCAAAGACAACATTTTACCACCTGATTTATCTCGTAACCAAAAATGCAACTTTATCCGCCAATCCGCTCGCTATACCCTCATCGCTGACACCCTTTATCGCCGTGGTCTTGATGGTACTTTACTCTAATGTCTTGAATGCGAAGAATCTGATAAAGCTTTACAAGAAGTTCATGGTGGCATCTGTGGTACTCATTCAAGTGGACTAACCTTATCTAAAAAATTGATTAGAATGGGTTATTACTGGCCTACAATGGAGAGGGAATCATTTACTTTTGTGAAAACATGTTCAAAATTTCAAATTCATGGGAATCTCATTCATGCTCCTGCACAAGAATTACAACCGTTCACACCAACCTGGCCATTTTCTCAATGGGGGTTAGATC